>WURS02471239.1:0-13032 GCA_011762765.2 Rhinocypha anisoptera | reverse complement strand
GAGAGAGAGAGAGAGAGAGAGAGAGAGAGAGAGAGAGAGAGAGAGAGAGAGAGACAGAGAGAGAGAGAGAGAGAGAGGGAGAGAGAGAGAATAAGACAGAGAAAGAGAGAAGGAGAGACAGAGAAAGAGAGAGATGGAGACCAATTAGAGCCCGACCTTAATTAATACCAAGGTGCGAAAAGATGGTTGAGAAAAAATAATGATGATAATGGAGACATCAAATTCTTGAGATGCATCTCTCTCTCTCTCTCTCTCTCTCTCTCTCTCTCTCTTATTAATTGCTACTTTCATGGTAGACATGTTTTGGTTTTGTTTCATTATTCAACATTTTGTCTCACTCTCCTTATCTTTATATCATCTTTATCCTTTCCTCTCGGTTGGTGAGAGAGTGAGAGAGAGAGGGAGAGAGAGAAACAGGGGGGAGAGAGTAAGTTTATTGTGTGAATGAGAAAAACATTGTGAGAGTTAAATAATTAAGATATATAACACTCATTAAAAAAAGTTCAACCCAAGAAAAGGTACCTTGAAACTCTTGATAATTCTTTTCGAACCTTTCGAATCCTTGTTTAACTCTCTCTCCCTATATATCTCTCTAACTCTCTCTCTCTCTCTCTCTCTCTCTCTAACTCTCTCTCTCTCTCTCTCTCTCTAACTCTCTCTCTCTCTCTCTCTCTCTCTCTCTCACTCACTCACTTCAAGGTGTCGACAAGTCTAAAATGTTCGACATTAGTGATGGATTCGACAGCTAAATTTTTTTTCTAATCAACTTTTCTTGAAATTGGTTCAAAGGGACAGAATGAGTCAGAAGTCGAAATGAGTAAATGAGTCAGAATTAGAAGTTAATGAAAATCGATAATTGCAATCGATTCTTCTAGAATATACTTTAGTTTTTCGATTAATATAACTACTATATAATTAGAGAAAGAGAATATTATAATAAAAATTGATCAAGGTCGTGACATGAAGATTGAGATATTGCGCGAAAGAGAGAACTTGCGAGAGAAGTTTAACTAATCAAAAACTAGATCTAGTTTGATGTTTTTTCATATAATCTTTTTACAAGATTTTTTCTATAGTGATGTGTTTTTGAGAAAAATATATTGTGTAAGATCCATTTTAGGAAATAGTATCACTAAAAGGGCAAAACTGGTCGATTGAGGGAGGAAGTTAAGGTAAGCGAAAGAGTTAAGGTGTGTGATTTGACACATAATTTACTGAGAAACATTCAAATCTAACTATGTTTCAAATGGCACAATTTGACAAATGTGACTAGATTTTCTCCCTCAAAATCACTAATTTAACGAATCAAATCATCGATTTGATTTGAACTTTGTTGTTGTTGTTGTTGCTGTTGACTTGAAAAATTTATAGGTAATTTTCACACTTTTCCAATATCGATCAATTATAGATCGATATCTTTGCTTTGCTTTCATCATCATCATCAATCTTTGCATTACACGTGCTGTTTGAATTGCACTATCCTTTGTGGCTACTGTGTATTTGTTAATGTTCAGAGAGAGAGAGAGAGAGAGTAAGAGAAGGAGAGAGAGAAAGTGAGAGGAGAGAGAGAGAGAAAGTGAGAGAAGGAGAGAGAGAGAAAGTGAGAGAAGGAGAGAGAGAGAGAGAGAGTACAACCCGGTGTGAAGATGGATGAAGATGAATTGATTTTGTGTTAGTAGTAGTACTATTATACCAACTGTCTTCGCTTCTCAAGATCAAGATCTCTCTCTCTCTCTCTCTCTCTCACACACACACACACCCATTCTCAATATTTATATACATTTTTAAAGAGATTGGCAACGCCTCTCAATTTTCTATCTCTCTCTCTCTCTCTTTGTTGCAATTATTGTCATCTCTCTTTTATTAGTACAACTAAAACTCTCTCCTTCTTAATCTCTCTCCCTCTTTTATTCTCTTTCTCTCTCTCTCTCAATTTCCATTGCAAATTGTATTAGTTTCACACAGGTGGTGATGGTTTGTTAGAGTGAGAGAGAGAGAGAGAGAGAGGGAGAGAAAGATGCAAAGGTTGCAATTATATCTACTTCAAGTGTAGGTAAGAAGAAAGAAAGAGAGCTGCAACATGCAACAAGTCAAATAGACGAGTTAAACTGAGAGAGAAAGTAATTGAGAGAGAGAGAAAGTGAACCGATCTATAGTATTCTATGAGAAATGCAATTGTTGAGGTATATAAGCAAAACTTAGCGTGTTTAGTTTGACTTGTTTGCACTGACCACTGTCCACTGTTTGATGTGTGATTATATTGGAAAAGCGAGGCCATCTACATCATTCAAAGTGCTCTCACTCTCTCTCTCTCTCCCCCTAGTGCCTCTGTGTTAGTGTCACTGCCAGTCTAAATTTATGACTGTGTGCTATTTCGAAATCAGTATCAACTTGATATCATCAGAGATATAAACACAATGGCAAGTAGATGTGTTTGTTTGTGTTTGCTTAATATGACCATGTCAAGTGTGTGTATGTCCAATTGGAAACCCGTAAGAGGTTGTAGTAGAACCTCTACTTTACCTTTGAAATGTCATCTTTTCTGATTTATTTTACCTGTCTTGTGGAATAAATCCAATTAAGCTAATGAGCCTTATCAATATATGGGATGGGCAGAAAGGGGAGATGAAATTACTAATGTGCCCAAGGACTCTCTCTCTCTCTCTCTCTGCATTGGGAGATGTGTTTGTTCCTTGTTTTCTCCCCTTTTTTCTTTTTTTGTCTGCCCTTGGTGTGTGTGTGCAGTGCACTGTGCACGGTCATTTTTTTATTATGTCTTGTGTGTATATTTCGATATAGAACATATGCATTTTGGGTGAATATTCAAAAGGATTAATTAGCTAAATTAATCAAAAAGAGATATATTTGGAATCAAAGAACCTTACTTGAAGATGCGTGGGAGTTTAGTTTGATTAAGCAATTAAGTTCAAGTTGTTTTAGATTCTAGACAAGAGATTTTTGGGTTTAGGTTTGAATAGGATTGGAGGACCTAGGCGCCTCCGTACGAGAGATCTTTGGGTTTATGTTTGTTAAGGGTTAGGCGGCGCCGTACGAGAGATTCACTGGATTAGGTTTAGTTAGGTTTCTATAGGATTAGGCAGCGCCGTACCAGATTTTTTGGGTTTAGGTAAGAAAGATTCTTGGTGTTAGGTTTAGGTTCGAGAAGCTTTGTGTTGAATATTTGAGGCTAAACTCAAAGCAATTGAGTTTGTTTAAATACAATTTTTATATGTACTCCTATGACTAATTGAATGATTCTAATTGTTACCCTTATATATTGGACAGAATCTCCTCTTGGGATTGTTGCTCTTAATTCCGGCGGTAGTCTACGGGACCTACTACTACCCAGGCGGGTATAGCTACACATCGTACACGCGTCACGCGCCAACCTTGCTTCCAGCCTATGCCACCTACCCGCAACAGCCGTATCCCTATGTGGCCTACTACAAAGTATGGCCTTCGGTGACACCGAACGTCTTCACCCATACTCACGTGCCATGTGTCACTCCAGTGGCAGCCACCTCGCACTTTCACGTGTACCGAGCACTAACCGGACCGTTCAAGGTGAAAACCAACGATGCCAACAAGACCGAACACGTGTTCAAACCCCAGTTCAAGTGGTACCAACCATTCTGGAGCTATGAGGGCTCGATTCAGCACTTTCCAGTAGCTAAAAACCAATCGGACAGTGGTGAAGCTGATGCCAAGATGGAGACCAACAACAAAGAGGAGGAGTCGATGATCAAAGCGGAAGTGAAGGCACAGAAGAGTCAGAAGAAGGCTAAACGTGAACGTGAACCCACCACTTCCACTACCACTACTGAAGCACCCGACAAGGAGGAAAGTGATGATGAGTAGAGTGTTCTATTTTTATTCCATTTTTATATGAATATTTTCTAATCAATAATAAAATTTTTATTTTGTTTAGAAAAATTACTTTTGTTTATAGATTTTCTTGTTAGGTTATCCACGAAGGAAAATCTAAGTAAAATTCTTCAAAATGAGCGCGTTTTAGCAATTGTAAAAATTGAGATTGCAAATCACTAGATGGCACTACTTATAGTTTAATTATCTGCCAAATCTTGTCCCTTACTTCCAGACAAGTGATTGATTTTGCCCATGGTTCGCTTAGACCAATTGGTGGTAAAATAGCGCGTGTCACTGGAGGAAGAAGTGGAAATGTGCGCCTTGCAAGGTTTGGAGCGAAACAGTTGATTGAGTTGAGTGTGAATTGGAGAGGTGGTTTGCACCAGACAAGCAATCACGTTGCATCCGCCAAACATGAAGAAACTGATGGTGAGGAGAATGGTGAGCAAAACGGGAGCAGCGGGCTCTCGAGGATCGTTCATGATCTTCTCTTTGAACGTGTTTAGAGTTGTGTTTAGCGTTGTCGTTAGGTTTTTGATTAGGATTTCCGTGGTTACATTCGGGTTTTGTAACATGTCGATTGCGGCCCGTACTGAGAAAGCCATCTTACTCTATAACAAGTTAACCAAACAGACTTGTAACTTGACTTTGAATTTGAAATGATTCATATGCTCAACTCATTAGGTCAGTAAACTAAAGTGCAAAAGGATTTTTCTATGAGACTCTTGGAGTTAAGATTTTAGGCTTAAACTTTTTTGACATCTCCATTGACCTCATTGACTTTAATATAGATTACCAAAGTCAAAGCTCACTTCTTAAAAGTCTCACATAAAAATCCTCAAATTCTACTGATATAAAAAGTTGTTTAGAATATAAATCATTTCAAACTCAAAGTTAAAGGTTTGTTTGGTTTACTGGTAAGATGTGATTAAAGATGGAGAGAGATTTTGATTCGAAATTATTTTCTCTTTTACTTTCATCAATTCAATTATTTTACAAAACATTTTTCAATGATAATCTAATTAGATCTAAACAACTGTACTCAAAGTACGCATGTTTTCAAAGGTTTCTTGTGTGTGTTTCCGCAAAGATGAACTCACCGATCGAGCAGCTATTGGTATACTTCAAGTTTGTAGGTGTTTTACCTATGATCCTAGGTTTAAGCATAGATCAAGATGGAGAGTTGCTGTGGAGGGATGAGGAAGAAGTGAATGGGACAGTGAAAGATGTAGGTGCAATCCATAGTAAGAAGAGTATAGTGTGGATCGTAGTGGGCTTTGCATCACTTCTCCTAGGTGCTGCTTTGGTGAATCTAGGGATGCATCGTCTACGGCAACAGCATCAACAGTCGGTTGCCTTTCGACACATGGCTCTCATTGACCAAACCAGACGTCTTCGCCCCCCAACACCCAAAGAGACTTCTCTTTCTTCTAGTTTTACCCACGATACCAAGCTTACTCTCAACTAAACTTGAATCTCTATCTTCTATGCATTTCATATGGTAAAACAATACAACTTACATTTGGCACTTATTTCTCTTTCTCACTCATATTTCCAAATTCAATTAACCTTAACCTTAACAAATAAACTTAATTCATGCAAAATAGGATTGCTACTTTGGTCAATGGTTGACTCCACCAAATGGGCAACTTTGTGCAAGGATTTAGGTTTGAGCTCGACTCAGTGATAGTTTGGTCATCAGGAGCCATCTTATTACCGCTTGGCGTGGCATTACGTCACACACAGGCATCTCATCTCGCCAATACCACTCTCAAGTCAACGGTAAATGGCTCTTTTAATCCGATTGAATTTATATCTACTCTATATTAATGTGCCCTACGAGGGTTTGGTTAGGTTTGAATAAGATTAGGCATGGCTAGACACCGCCGTACAAGAGATCTTTAGGTTTAGGTTTGGTTAGGTTTGCATAGACTTAGGCGGCGCGGTACGAGAGATCTTTAGGTTTAGGCATGGAAGATTCTTAGTGTTAGGGTTAGGTGTCTGTAACTAGACTCCCGTATATTATATGCTCATGCGAGTATTAAATTACATCTAGAGTGCAACCCATTGGCGATATGAAGCACTGCGCATGCGTCTTCTCAATGCCACCTCATTCTACTTTGTTCTGGCGGTGCTGATCGTGATTGCGGGTATTCTCACCTTGGCCTGGGCACGTCACAACCCGCCGAGCTCTTATGTGAGAACTCCAGTAGAGGAAGCATTCAACAAAAAGGACTCTAAAGTGTGCCCTAAGTGTCGTCTTCGGGTTTGGCACGGTTCCGAGTGGATCTAATTGGCTATTCAAAGTGCTTCTACTTCAATACAAATAAATATTACAAAAAATCAATCAACTTGAACCTTAAAATATTTCTCCCCACAAACTAAACCTTGAAAACCGGAAGTAGAAACATTTTTAATGGGATAACTGTTTTTATTTATTATAATAATAATCATCATCATAAAAGATCAAATCATAATATAAAATTAAAATTAGGCATTTCATCGTCGTCATAAAATCAATAATAATAATAATAATCATATAAAATTAAAAAATAAACAAGAATCAAAACATAAGATGAGAGAGAGAGTGAGAAAGTAACTCGGATTTTGTTGTGGTGTAAATATATATTGGTTTGCTTGTTTTACAAAAAAAAATCATCAAGTTATAAATTATTAATTTTACTATGAGAGAGAGAGAGAGAGCCTGTCAGTGTGTTTGTGTGCAGACAAAAATAATAATAGTATATAAAATCAGAGGGTGAGAGAGAGAGAAAAAAAGAGCGAGATAAAAATAAAATAATCATTAAATATAAAAATGAGAAGAATAAAATTAAAAATAATCATAATAATAACATAGACTCTTCGGAAAGGAGGGGGAGAGAGAGAGAGGGAGGTATTACACGTGTATGTGAGAGAAGGAGAGAGAGAGAGAAGAGGGTGAAAAGTGTATGAGAGAAAGAAAAGTATGACTGACACAAAAAAAAACAAGTGAGAGAGAGAGAGAGGGGGGGGAAGTCATAAGAGATTGTGAATAAGAGGGTATATTTGATGGTAGAGGTGTAACACGTCGAATCATGGTAGGATTGGAGAAAAAGCATGGTGTATGTATATATATATCTCCATATGTAGATTAAAGTTGGATTAAGACGATGGGTGGTCTATAGATCACTTCTTCATTTTGGTGTGTGGGGTGTGGCATTTGCACTAATCCCAATAGAGTGTTATCCCTCTCTTCTCTTCTCACTGGATGCAGCAAGCCTTGCGTTTGGAGCCGCCGCCACTGGCAAACATCAACATCTTCTTGGGCTTGTACGTGGACAAATACTGCAGTTGCTTGGCGTTGATCGCCCCACGACGAACCGCTGACAAGAGAATCAAGACAGAAGAGTTATTTTCAACACACATCTACTATATATCTCTATTGACCAACTCAACTCCAAATGGAATGGTAGAAGAGAAGAGGAAAAGAAGGCTTACCTCGAATCATCTCGACGGCATCCTCATACTTGAGTCCAGCCTCGATGAGAGCAATAGCAACCAAAACAGGCGCCCTGCCCAATCCCGCGACACAGTGGACCGCAATGCACGGATCGGTGGCATGTTCGGGACTGGCATCCCTCGAAGCAGTGGCACCATTAGTGTGGCTCACCTTCCTCTCGGAAGCAGCATTCTTGGCTGCCACCACATCCTTGAAACGGTCCACTATCAGGTCAAGCCAATCGGAGATTATCTGCGGCGGCGGTGGAGTTCCTATTGGAATGCAATCAAAGCATTACTAAATGAGCTCAACTACACTCAACAAACCATCATCGAAAGCCCAGTCGTGGCACTGGATTCCCGCTTGCTCCAATCGCTTCGACGAGTAGGTCGACTCACACACACGGACAACATCGGTCACTCGACGTCGCTGCAACTCCTACCAAACAAACATCACTCGTTACACATATTTCCATTTTTCACACTAACAATTAGACAAATCACTACTAACTTTAATTCTTCATCTCGATTTAATTAGCTTAGATTTAAGTTCCTAAAAAGTTGACTTTAGGCTCCTTAAGGGACGCCGTATGACTTACTTAGGTAAAGTTAGATTAGTGATGATGAACTTTAGGCGTCTCTAGGAGCCGCCATATGAAAGATACTCTTATTTAGGTTAGTAAAGATAAACTGGTAAAATTTTGTGATGAATTGTCAATGGAATCAACAATAAATCTATGAATCAAGTCACATGATTCATGAATCATGCCTAACCTTCTTCAAGGCCTAACCTAACTGGTCAAGAAACTAGAAAAATCCAATTGAAGAGAGAGAGAGAGAGAGAGAGAAAGAGAGAGAAATAGTACCTCGATGTACTGGTTCAGGGTGGCATCGGTTGGCTTATCTGCAAAGCAAACAAATAATAATTGGAATTAGTAATTTCAAAAGTGGTTTAGAAGCAGGAGCAAAACTTACCAGTGATAAGAAACCTTAGATTCCTGAATTCGATCAAATTGATCGATTCATAGATCCATTTGGAGTGTGAGGAGGAGGAAGGTTTCACCATCGAAAACGATGGTGGCGTACGGAGGTAGGACACAATGATGAGAGTTTTGGTTGCGACAGCAATTCAATTCGATAACAATGGTGAGAGCACAAATTGAGAGAAACAACAATAGGTTTAATTAGCAAATTATTATTATGATTCGCATTCAAAAGGCTCTCTATATTAATTCACTGTCATGTGTAGACTTCTTTTCACAATAATTAAGTCATCAAAATCGTTAAGGCTTTCCAATATGAGAGTGAGAAAGAGAAAGAGTGAGTTCGACAGAAATCTTTGTGTCGTCTTTCTCTCAAATCGTGAAAGATAGATAGAGAGAGAAAGAGAGTACCAAACAAGTCGAATGACAGTGGCACCCATACAGACAGAGTGGTTTGAGAGAGAGAGAGAGAGAGAGAGAGAGGGAGGGAGGGAGAGAGAAGCACCAGAAACCCTAAGAGTTTGATAAGAGAGTACTCTCTTCTTCTTCTAATGATAGCTACACCAGACGCGAACTCTCTCTCTCTCTCTCTATACCAGTGCATATGTGATAGGGAGAGAGAGAGAAGAGAATCAATCGATCATCAGAAAGTCTATTGAGAAACAGAGAGAGAGAGAGAAAGAGCCAAAACGAGACTCAATTGAGAGAGAGATAGTGGCGTAAAAGCTAGAAATGTCACACAGAGAAAGAGAGAGAGAGAGAGAGAGAGAAATAGACAAATTAGAAGTAGACTTCCGAACTAATCCCTCTCTCTCTCTCCCATGTTTATCTAGTTTTATTATCTTTCTCTCTCTCTCTCTCTCTATCCTGATGAGAGAGTCTAGTAGTCACATAGCACTCTAGTATCATGTTTACACACACTAGTCTCTCTCTCCCTCTCTATTTTCACACTCACTCAATGCCAAGGAGAGACACTTCAGAATGTGTTAAAATAAGAAGTAGAGTAGACACAATGAGAGAGAGAGAGAGAGAGAGAGAGAGAGATTAAAAAATACCCTTTATCATCATCACCATCAACGTTAAGTTTTTTGTCTATAAAAGGATATACCTATTCTCTCTCTCTTTTTAAAACAGCTATTCAAAAAGCCTAAAAATAAACAAAAACCTATGCCTTTTATATATGGTAGCAGCAGCAAATGTATATATATTTGATGTAGTCGGTTAGAAGTGAGCTGAGCTGATGATGATGATGATGATGATTAGGATGATTTGTGATGGTGTCAAGCCGGAAAGCCTTCTCCCTCTCACACAGACACAAAGTGTGAGTGTACTTAAGCCTCCCATATGGAATGATGTCTAGTCTAGCATAGACATCATATATTTTTATATGTATATATAGATATATAGTAGAGATATAATCATAAAAATGCATCTATTGTATATATAAACCCCTCAAGAGAAAGAGAGAGAGAGAGAGAGAGAGAAAACTAGACATGTCTTGTGATTATGACGACATGATAGAGAGTGAGAGAGAGAGAGAGAGAGAGATAAAATGATCTACCAAAGTATAATATAATCTACTATGCTATACAAAATATTTAGAGAGAGAGAGAGGGAGAGAGAGAGAAGAAATAAAAGTGAGTTCGAATTCAAATCTTGTTTAGTAATTCCGAATCAAATTCTTATCCAATTTGAATCAATCTTTTGATTGATTCGATTAGGATTCGGATTCTAGATTATATTTTAAATAAATCTACCAAATTAACCAATAAACAAATTATTAAAAAAACTTAAAATAAAGCTATCTTTTTCTTGATTTATTTTAGTCTTTATTTCCCCCCTTTTTTGTCTATTTTCAATGGACCGAAAAACGACGCAATTTTAGGGTAGAAACGACGACATTAGTTAGTTAGACTCATATACATCACAATGACGCAATCGTTAATGTAGCTGTGTGTTTGGGGAGAGAGAGAGAGAGAGGAAGAGAGAGAGAGAGAGAGAGAGAGAAAGAGAGGGAGAGAGAAAGCACGCGTGAAGAACATGCTTCCTATACTCCTACTCTACAGTGGCATTTTAGGTTGTGTTGTAAATTTGATTCTCTCTCTCTCTCCCTAGAGAGTAGATGAAAGAGAGAGAGAGAGTGATGCCAGAGAAATAGTAGAGGGAATGAAGAGAAAAATGTAAAATAAAACTAATCGAAAAATCAGTAAAACAAAACTCGAATAATAATAATAAAAACAACAAAATTGAGTAACAAAACAACAAAAACAATTGCAGTGAAATTGTGTGTGTTTGTGGGCAATATAAGCTAATAAAATAAAATCACATTAATCTGAGATTCGAAACAAATGCCAAAAAGTTATTGGAGTCTCAAGGGAGAGAGAGAGAAAGAGAGCAAATTATTCAAACAAAACAAAAATCAAGATATAAAAACTTGAAAATATATATACAAGTAATAAAACTAAAAGTTAGAATTAAGTTATTTGACATGAAAAACCTTAGAAAAATATATAAACTTTCATAATCACATAGAATAACTAATCTATAGATATCAGATTCAAATCTGAATTTCGTTGTAGTTCGAATCTTATTCGGATTCGAATCCAACTCTTCACTGTTGTGATTCGAATCTTATTCCGGTTCGAATCTAACTTTCTATGTAATGATTCGAATACATGATCGATTCGAATCTAACTCTTCACTGTTGTGATTCGAATACATAATCGATTCGAATCAAACTTTCACTGTGTATAATGATTCAAATCTTATTATTCCGATTCGATTCGAATGTTATGCATATAACTCTTCGGATTCTCATTCATTTTGATTCAAACTTTCGAACTTTTTCATTTCTCACTCGATTCGACTCGAATTTTTTTGCATATCATTTCAAATTTTATGCTATAACTCGAGTTTGACTGATTTAACATCATCTCTTGACAAAGATTTAAATTATCCAAGATAATCTCTACAAAGTATCTATCGAGATCTATCAATGTAAATAAATAATAAATAGAAGTGAAACTTACTTGAAGCTGACCAGTGAGGGACCGCAGCGACCCGAGCCAACCTGAATAATATTGTTGCTGCCACTGGAGCTTCCCAAAGATGACACATGATGATTGGATGCAATGGCAATGGGATGCGGCGCACTTCCCTGATGATGATGATTCACCACTGAAGACATCTTCTCATCAATATATGTGACTTTAACTTGCGTAATAATATTATAACAATAATAATAAAATATAATAATCACAACAAAAAACAAAGGATGAAACGATGATGAAAGACAAATTGAAGAGAGAGAGAGAGAGAGAGAGAGTGAGAGAGAAAGAGTTTCAATGTCCAAAAAGTATAATCAGTAACTTGAGAGAATTTGAAAGAGTGAGAGAACGAAACAATGTCAACAAAAAGAAGAGAAAAGTGAAATGAATGGTTATTACAAAGAATAGAGAGAGAGAGAGAGAGAGAGAGAGAGAGATGTGATAACGAAGAGAGTGAGAGAGAGAGAGAGAAAAGTGATAACGGTAACAAGAAGTGTGAGAGCAACTTGAGAAATCAAATCAAATCAATCGATTGATATATGTCTTCTTCTTCTTCCTCTACAATATATACTCAACAAAATCAATTTCAAAAACAAAAAGGTGATTGAACTTGAGTGAGACTAGATTAATTTTTGTAAAATAAAATTAAAAAATCTATAATTCTTTAAATATGACGAGGAGTTTGAAAAGAGTCCAAATCACAATAGGGCCTTAGTATTATTAACGGATTGTGCGTAGTTGGCCTTCGCCTTTCTCGTGTTCGAACTTGTTGTTGTTGAATAAGAATAGTAGTAGGAATAGGAATCACTTTTGGATAGGGATCGAGCCTTGTTCGGATTCGGAACACTTCACGGCCAGTTGTAGAAGCAACTCTTCGAGGTTTCAATTGCAAGCGCCACAAAGCGAGACAGAGAGATGATGCACATCTTGTTCGGGACCGGTGAGCCAGGGTAATCTAGGCTGAGAGAGAGAGATACTTTCTCTAATTATTACCCCAAAAAAGGTGAGAAATCAAAAGGAAAGGGAGAAAAAGAAAGAAAACGGTGTGCTCTTCCTAAATGCCACACTGTAAGTGAACACACACACTCACTGAGTCAACCATAGACACACATACACAGTGAGTAAAAAAACTGGGTAAGGTTCGAAATGAGTGACAAAAGGTGTGGCCTATCTTACACAACAATAGAAGAATTTATTTAATAAGCCACACCTTTTTCTCAAAAAACGCAAACTTTAAACGTGTAAAATGAAAAGGGGTAGAGGTATGAAGAATAGAGGGGGGAATGAGGGCCAACCCCACACATGGTGAGCCGGCTCGAATCCGACCACAGTTCCTGCTAGCAGCATTGCAAAATAATAGGTAGAGCTGTTTGGGTGAAAATAGCGTGGCTATTTTGGCGCCATTTTTGAGTTTTTTTAAAGTTTTATTGTAATTTTTCATTCTCATTCTCACTCACTCTCATTCTTTCTCAATCACTTTCACTCTCTCTCGCTTTCACATTTCCTTATTTCATTGTTTCTTCATATTTCTCTCTTTTTTATGGAAAAATTTTAATAATTTTTTGGGGATCAAGAAAGGGAGAGAGAGAGAGAGAGAGAGAGAGAGAGAGAGAGAGAGAGAGAGAGAGAGAGAGGGAGAGAGAGAGAACATGAGAGAG
>WURS02471228.1:0-13033 GCA_011762765.2 Rhinocypha anisoptera | reverse complement strand
CGGACAGGCTTAGCGGTGGCACAATTTCTCAATCGTCGCCATTAACCCTTTTGTTCAGCGAATACATTTTCAGCCGCGGGGGGACATCGCTGGCATTACCAATGTCAACATCCTCTTGGCAGCGAAGCAAGCGAGGACGCGCGAGGAGGCACGAGAGGCGTACGATTCGCGTGTGTTCATTTTTTTTTTAATCGGCCATTCGTCTCTCGTGTTATTCTGACCAGGAGGTCTTATTTCTCCATGGATGTCACGGTGCTTTTTTTCGTGGTAAATCAAGGAAAAGGGCCCACCGTCTTAAAATACTTAAAATATGGATGCCCTTAATACTACCATGCCGTGATGTTAGCGCCCACACGTTTCAAAAAAGCAGAGTTTTAAAATATAAAACAGGGTAAGGAAGAATTCCAAAACGCGGAAAGTAACTTACGTGCACAGGGGTTTTGCGTCGCCAGTTGGACCCCTATTATGATGGGAAAATCAGGAGACATTTTCTGCCCCGAGTAATGATATTTTCACTCAAGAGGCAGAAACCTCTAGTCGGAACGCAGGGTGACATGGAGGGAAAGTTTAATTTCACAGACCTTGAAAGACACGCGACTATTTATTAACTATTATTCACTGGCTCATGATGACAGCGAATCAACCTTAAAGGCTTCAGGATGTAAATTTCAAACATTCTTAAAATTATGTAGCTGTAATATCAAGACGCCATAAAATTATTAGAACTCCAGTAAATGACGAAGAATGACCACTCCAGTAGCACTGAAACAATTACAAGAACCTCCTGATTTATTTAAGAATTGAATAAGTGAAATGTGATCTCAACGATAATCTTAGATCGAGTAGCGGGGCTTTCCCACGCGCAACAGGAGAAAATGAATTCCAAACGGTTCATTCCGCAGAAGTAACACGTACAAATGAAACAAATATAACATAGAATAGAATATGTTAAACTGATAGCTGCCACTGCGGACCCTGTTTTGGACTTAATATATTTGCACGTGAATTAAAAATACGAAAATTTACCGTAAGCTGGTCAAGTATTGAAGATTCTAAATAAATATATTAGAAGATAAACCTGAATGATTACAACTTGAACCTTGCGCGTTTAAGGATCAACGTAGCATAAAAGTGTCGTTATCGTCTGAACCAAGAGAGAACTCTAATAATACCCAAAGCAAAGATAGGAAAATTTAAGTTTGGTTTTTAAAACTCCTATTTTTGAGTTAATATTTTTTCTTATTTCTAACCTGAAAACTATCTAAAACAGTGATGTAAACAATTGTATGGGTTATAATTATTTACAAGTGCTGAATTATGACACCATATGATGATACTGTAAAATGATAAAGTTTGTTGTGCTCCAAACTGAGCGAAAATTCGCGGAAAAGGATGTGGGGGATGTTAAGAATTGGAGATGAGGAAGATATGGATTCTATATCCTTAATATGAGCTAACACTAATTTGCTACTTAACGAATAAATTCTCATTACTATGTTTTTAAACAACACATTTTGACCTCTCTAACATATTCCGTAAAAAATATATATACTATCATATTCAGCCTAAAGGAAAAATTTAAAAAATTAAACGATCAGATAGCAATCATATGAAGTGATCTTATTCAATCATGATGCTCATTAAACGATCACATGCTCTCAACTTGACCTCATTCGAGGTCAAGTTGAGAGCATATTATCGGAATTACTTTTCGTAGGAATAAAAATTAGGTATTGATTTTTCATTTTAAATGCACAGTAGAGATATGTGAAGTAATACACATCGATAGTTTATATCTTGATAATCTACCATGCAACACGAGAATGCATGTCATAAAATGATAAATGACCGTGGGGAGGAAGGGTTCGATAAAAAAGTTTTATTTTCGCAAGCCAAAGTCTTAAAATTGAATGATATACGGCATCGGAGATGAAAGGGACTCTAGGAAAACTTTGACGGCAGATGAAGAGCGCCGTAAAAGCGTTGAGCCGAGAACTCCGTTTGTGAAGATGATTTTTCACAATTCCGCAAAAATAATTTTTAACAAAAAATAGCCAACCAGGAAAAACGTAAATGATAAAAAGACGAGTTGACTCGTTCAAAACCAGTAATCAAAGGGGTGCGAGTCAGGTTCGCCCAAGACTTCACTTTTTCTTCTCGCTGAAGATATTTTTATAAGAATCCATCTTAAGAAGGAAAACACACAAGGCCTGTCGTGCGTGCGCTGTTATTTATTTGAAAATGATAGAAAATTAGGGAGGGTCGTATTTACCCCCTGCGCCATGGACTCATGACACAGGAAGAAGACGAACGACCTTGGCGTTGATCTATCACATATACACAAGCTTATATTCATATTTTCCAAGTGCAAACATCAGTTAATTTTGAAATAGGTACTTGACTCGAACGGCTTTGAAAGTAAAATGGAGAAATCGTGAGCGTACCATAATAGAAGGAGCTTTGGGTCGGATTTCCGAGTTTAATTATTTATAACTTAAAAATAGATTGAAATCTGTCCAATTTGTTAAATGGTAAACATTTATTAAACTGAAGTCTGGGACAATTGCCTACTGTAATCACGAATTCATGCAAAACTTCGTGGTGAATGCACAAATTTGGTTTCTTATATAAGTACTATATTGCCCTTCTATTTACGGAAAGACTATATTTTTCATAATTTACTGTCATAGACCTCTTTTTACATTCTTTAAGAGCTCTGAATATACTTGTAACCCATCAACCGAACCACACACACGAAATGCAGAAGGGTAACCATTTATTTTCAATTAAGTAGATATATTAAATTATGAATTTCTCAGTCTCCTCTTAAAAGTAAATGACTCTAGTAAAGGAAGTCGTAATAAGTTATAACGAAAGTCTAATCAGACACCAAATCGAGTTATTTATTAATATGGCAAAAAGTTGAGCGTTTAAGAAAAAAGATCCCTAAAGTCGTATTTTATCCTGATCATCAATTCTACGTTTTTTTATGATAACATCTTGCATCCGATGATACCTTTTTACGAACGAGAGTTTACCAATGAAAAATGACTAATTAATCCATGAAACATGTGTGCTAACTTAAATTATTATTTTGTATCCAGAGTTTATAATTGAAATAGGGGATTGTAATTGTTGATTACCAAGGCACCAGCGTAACGGCAGCATTTTTCGCTCGACTGCAGCTTACACTATGGAGATTAACATACCATAACTATCTTGATATCCAGTATTACTTAAAAGTTTATCTTAACTATTTTTTCGTACAATTTTCGATAACACCGTCGTATTGAATGTCTGTTTTTAAAAAAATAATTCGCCACCGATTTCATAGGAAAAAGAAAGTGACTCGAGCAGTCGACTTTAAGTTTCGCGGAAAAATTGCAGCATGAATCCCTCACACTCAACACAATAACTTTCACCTTAAGAAGTGCCTTCAACAGTTCATACCGAGACATTCAGCCTTCAGCAGGGACAGTATCCCTTGAGAACGAGGAAGTCAAAGTATTTTTGTTCTCGAGTGGAGAATCCAACGGATAGAATTGAAGCATCAAGGAGTATATGGGGGAGGGGGGGCTTCCTAAAATATAAACCGCAGATACTCATCGAGAAAGCGTCGAGGGGGCTTCGGCGTGGGTTCAAAAGCAGTTTGGGCGGGGGTGAGGAGCGAGAGTTCGGGGAAGATAGTGTTCCCGAGTTGGAATGTCGGAGGCACGGGACACTGAGAGATCGATTCGCGTGGGAGAGGTGGGTCGGGTGCGTGGGATTAGAGCGGTGTCACGCGGACGGAAGACGCAGTTCCGACTAACTACCAACGGGGCGTCACGCATCGGCACACCCAAATTCACGGAGATGTGTGCAAAAAAAAGTGCGGCGGTGGGTCGAAAAATTGTTGCCGCCTCGTCACTCAATAAAACCCACGCCCATCATCGCACGGTATGCCACGGGAGCAAAGGGACAAGCTTTGCAACATAGGAAGTTTTAAGGTGACATTTCTGTGACTCATAAGATTTAACTTCCTTTTACTCTGTGTTATATAACATCGATTTCGGTTATATCTTCTTCACCCCTTGACGAGATCGAATAGAATGTTTCACAAAAATTTATCATTAGGTCGATGACTCCATTTATGCATTCCAGGAACAATTTTCTAAGATGGCCCAAACTGTCCATTTTGATGTGAGTATACTTTGGGCTCGATGTGGTTTTTCTCTTATTTGAGAACGCAGTTTATTTCGAAATATTTTATTGGGCCTGGTTATATATTTACTAAGAGATTTGATTTTGGTTGATGTGAGTTTATTTGGGGACAGGGTATTTATAATTATTTACTTAAGTGTTACAGTTTGCCAATGATCATTAAAAACCGGGCACGTCGACAAAAGCAGGGGATACATTAAGGACAGTATGATTGCAGGAGATATAAATATAGCGCGAATAATTCATTGGTTGGATATTACACTAAATTAATGATAAAGATTATGTATTAACAATTTAGTACCTTATTAAAAAAGGAACTCCAAACTTTCCATTATAGGGTTTTGATTCACCGACGTGGTAGAAATGCGAAGTGAAGCAAACCTTGTCTCATTTCGAAGATGCTCATCATCTCTCTTTTGACCGCTTATCACGGTTCCAATGTCCACAGAACCTACCGAAGACGTTGAAATAGCAGTCCCATTTCTGACATTTCTTTTACGGAAATAACGACGTGTTATTCGTTTTTCTTAAAAAATTTGAACCACAATAGTCAGTGTTCGATTACTATGGCAAATATGTACGAAGTTGGCACGTTGCTACCCGACTATTTGAAATGTCCTCAATTTATTAGTTCAAAGACAATTGATCCAAAGGAATAAAAGAACTCTAAACAGACGAACTATAACCTAAATTCATCCCTCAACCACTGTATATTTCATTCATTTTGAGTACTTTTTCTTAGGAATGCACCCTTGTACAGAGTTTTTTGAGGGGCCCATAATATAAGTAATTACCGGAGTCTAACTTATGATATATATCCATCCTTATCCACATATATTTTTCAGTCACCAATGTTCTATATAAAATGCCTATTATTTTCCAACAATCTACATTCTTTGCAAACTATAAAAAAACTTTGTTTACTGTAACGCTTTCATGATAGCTGCGGGCTAAATCATCCCATAACCATTGTGAAAATAAAACGCCATAAGAACAAAACGCATGCCGTAAATTTTATTTATGGGTAAGGCTAAATTGAAGTCGTGGTAGTCCAGCGGGTGGAGCGCTTGCCTACTGTACTGGGGACCCGGTTTCGAGGCCCGGATTTTAAGGTTATTCCATCTTCTTGGGAAACCTCAGGCCTTATACAGAAAGGAATTGGCCCGTCTATTCTGGTGTGTCAATTCTCACACGCTATTAAGGTTATTTATTAGGTGAGCTCTCTCCTCACCTAGCAAACCAGCCTTTGGATGAATACTTTGGCGGTTTGAATTAGAATAAATTTAAGTACCTTTCTTTTCTCATGAAGACATTATAACCAAACATAGTTGTCGCCAAAGATCATACCCATAAGGAAAATAAAATATAAAATGAGTATTAAAATACACATGAAACTAGCATGTCCTTAGAGTGTTGAAATAAATATTTTATGCCCTTTGAAAGTTTAAGTCATTATTTAATAAGTTATGTTTCTATTTGCATAATGGAACTACTTATTTTACATAATGGAAACTTATTTTTACACTAATCACCTGTCCATATTTCACAACATTGCGTCTGAATCGTCATAATTTAAACCTTTACAATTATTTACTTACTTTTAAACACCTAATACTTAGTATCAATGGCCTGGTGCTTTTTTTCGTAACATTAAATGCAATCATTACAAACTAAGTGATTGCTATAACTTTTCATCATTCATTGAAAGTACTCTATCTATTATTAATTTATAGTGTGGTGTCAGAAATTTCTCCCATGAACAGCAAATAGAAGATGGAAATGAATGTGTTACGTGATACTGCTGACGATTAATGAAAGAAATTATCGTCATGATATTTTGTCCTTACTGATCCTAAATCTTAGGATCAGTAGGAACAAATACTGGTTCATTTCAGATTTACCATCAATAACTAAAGATCATTATGTAATCTTCATTAATGAAAGCTAAAAATATCAATTTATGATTATTATTCCGTCCGCATTAGGCCAACAGTGAATTCAAAGTTTTTATTTATAGTTAATGCAATGATATGGTTGGCTAAACTATGCTTGACCTAAATTCTTCCTTCAGTTAATGTGGGATGTGGGATGCATTTGACTGACAGTGAATTTCTCGAAAGGCGGATTTAAATTTGGTGTCGAACGCAGCAGCAGCAGTTTTTGTGGAGATCGCCTGACTACCGAGGTCATTTTCCAACATAAGAAGAAACAGTTGGGTTATTAGGGCAAGTCGGGAATCATTTGAAGGAATAATGGCCTCCATAACCTTCGGCATCACCATTAGCCTACTCCCAATGAAAATCAACAAGGGTTCTATGGGTGCACGTAATATTCCGCCGAGCGATAAGACCCCCTGTGAATGGGATCATGTGAGACCTTCAGCATAAAATATGAATCTCCGGTAAACGACGGTGGAACTTTGACGAATGAAACCAGTAGACTTGATCATACGAGCTCGTGCAATTCTCAACATACAGCTTAAAGGAAGCGGGTGGGAGTTCGGTGGGCGGTTTAAGTACCCCAGTCTCATAAAATCCGTTATGAATTTTGAAATGAGGATGAGAAAAAACAATCCTTAGCATATTTTTCGGCCACCCGGGGTAGGTACCTGTTTCTGTGTTTTTTTGCATTCTCACCTGGTGCCTTTTAAAACTTTTTTCTCAAAGACTGTACTGAGGCAGTCACGATTTCTGTTTTTTGGGAATATTTTGAATACTGGAATTTTTTAAAAACTAGTACGGTAATCCTCATTCATTCAAAAATGGCGTCGTGATTAACGAAATTTGCATAAATAATAAACGGCTCATAACGAATTTGGAGACATTTATGTGTTACACTGTTGAAAAAATAAATTTTCTTTTGTGTAATAAATAAATAGCGCACTCTGTGTGAGGCCTAAACTTTTGAAAGTGTTTTGTACGTAATATACAAACACCGGAACATAACAGGAAATAATATAAGGAAAAGTGTGACGCATAAGAGAAAGTAAAAAAAAACTTTAAGAGAAAATTAATTGTTTGAAAACAAATATTGAAGTAAAAATCCAAATTAGCACAAATAAATTGGAAGTCAAGAATTCAAATATAAAAATAAAGGTGGGAAAATTTGTGGAAAAAGTAAGAGTCTCCCTACATTACACTCTTAAGAGTGTAATGTAGGGAGACTTTAATTGGAAGCGAATAAGGAAAACAATTCCGAAGAGAAAAGAAAGTTTGAGTGACTGGATCGTGCAATCAATGTGACTGACATACATTTTTGACTGAAGACGATAATTATTACGATAGAAGCAACGTTTTTTTGCAAACTTTTGGCAGGACTGCTTTGTTGAAGGGGCAGTAAGTTAAGAAAAGGGCATCAAAGGAAACATGTGACATGAAAAGAAATTAAGACACTACTCTTTGCTGATGATATCACAGTTATACTAGTGAAACGTGAATACTTGCAGACAGATGAGTCTTACAAAGGAAAAGGCATATAAGGCTCTGGTAAGACCAGTACTAGAATATTCTGTAATAGTTTGGGACCCGTACGTAAAGGAGCAAATTATGATACTAAAGATAAAGCAGAGTAAGGCGGCCAGATATGTACTGGGAAAACATAAGAGGGCTAACAGTGTGACAGAAATGATCAAATCTCTTGGTCGGGAGACATTAAAAACGAGAAAGAAAAGAAGCAGACCATGCGGAATGTTTCATATACTCAAAGCAGGTAAAGTATGAGCTGACCTATCAAAGGAGGTGGATAAACCAAATTTTATGGGCAAAAATGATAACCTACACAAGATAAAATGTCGGTCACAAAGAATTAATACAAAAAATTCTCATTTTTAAATAAATCAATTTCTGATTGGAACAGCTTACCTGCAAAGCTTTTTGAGCCCTTTTCTAGTGACATAAACATTTTTAAGGGGAGATGCAGTAAATTCATAATATAACAATTGTATTCCTCTCTAGAATTTGAGATAATTTGTTTGATTATTTGTTTGATGATTGAAATGATCTGGAGGGGGCTGTGAAGGGATTGCTTTTATGTAGGTTTTTCGATGCATCGCTGTATGTTTTCTTCTTAAAATTATTTCCTTTTCTATATCCTGTCCTCCTTGCGATTTATGTGATTTTTTGTAAGAAATGCAATTATTGTAAATAATTGTTTAAATAATTTGTAAGTTTGTGATAAATGTAAATTTATGTTACCACCTGACCAGATGGTCAACTTGTAACTTATAATAATAATAAATATTAATTTTAAACATGAAAAAATCAAGAGCTCGCCCTTTAATACTGCAAATTTTTGCTCGTGACAATACAAGTTTTAAAATACAGTTACATAAAATTCCTTAACGTGAGACATTTGTACATCAGGATAGGGGGAGAAGTCACCGTTCATAGTTTTCCAGGAATATACGGAAATCGTTCAAATTGGGTTATCTGGCGTGACTGCCGCGACATCTAAAGGAATCTAAAGCGACTGGCGGGAGGTGAGGCATAGTTCTTTGTTCAACTACCAAGCTAGCTTATAACGAGCTATTTCGGATTAACTGATGAACTAGTTATGCATCGCAAGTATGTTATTGAATTGGGACCGCTGCTCTGCTTGATTCCTGCCACCGACCAGTATAGCTGAAATACCTATTCTCTCCATCCATTATGGTCTTCCTTGCATTTATATACAACCTATAAGTTTTTCTAGTATACGGGGTTCATTAAAGTTGTATGGCCTCCATTTTTTTTCTCCGGACTGGGAACAGATAGAAAGATGCGGTTTGTTTTAAAATAAGCGGGCACCCTTTGTCAATGCGTGACAGAGATGGTAGCACTGTACACCAGACAGAACCTCTAGCGGCAGCCGCGAGAATGAGAACTGTTTTCGATACTTAAAATGGTTTCGTTACATGACCAGCGTGTAATCATTCGCGGTGTGACACTGATTGAAATTCATCGCCAGTTGAAGGAGACATGTGGTGATGGAGTAATGGATGTGTCGAAAGTGCGTTCATGAGTGCAAGAGTTTAAAGAAGGCAGAACACCATGTGACAACGAACCAAAACAATCTCGGCCTCGCACACCGACCAAGCCTTCACCGCGGCCATAGAAACATGGCGTCGAAATTGCGAAAAATGTGTACGGCTGCAGGGAGATTACGTGGAGAAGTAACATAAGTTTTATTGTTTTTAAGGTGAATAATTAGTTAGAAAAAAAATCGGAGGCTTTATAACTTGAATTTACCTCGTATTATGTACACTCAAATTGTTCTCTCTCGACGTTTCATAGGGACAAGTAGAGAGTGTTTTTGAGGAGGCCGAGTAAATCATTGTAGCACAAAATATTAGTTTACTATAATCTGATAATAACTTACATATCACTAAAACCCCCTAGATAATGGTCGGCGGATCCAGTGGTTGGTTACTGTACGGGGAACCCACGGTTCAAGTCTCGATGAGACCTCTGGATGTATCTAGCTGAACCATTGCTGAGTGGTTTTCTGGGTGCCACATGAAAATGAAGGAGGATGGAAAAAAAGTAGCAGATATAAAAAAACTGACTAGCTCAAACAATAATTGCCGTCCATAAGAAGGTTCATTCTTATTAGGCATTTATTAACATGGTTCTGGAATTAAAAATAACTTTACGAAAAGCTTCATATAGAATAGAGACCTATTTGGATGAGAAACTTGGGCCATTAATAAAAAAGAAAAATGGAGAGTCGAGGCCTCCGGTATGTTGGTTGGTGCTGGAGAAGAGAAGAAGAAAATTCACGGAAAGAAAAAATAAGTAATGAAGATGCTCTAAAAATGTCAACGAAGGAAGAGAACTATTGGAAACCGTGAAAAAAAGAAGAAGAAACTGGATTGGGCATATTTTTTTTTAGAAACAACAATTTTATCATAAATTTAATGGCAAGAAATGCGGAAGGCAAAAGGAGCAGAAGAAGACCTGGGATTTAATAGCTCCAATATGGAAAAATTTCTCATAATTAACCCTGGAAACTCTCACTTAGTTATGAGCACTTTGATAGGAGCTGATTATACATTTAAATTCCCTAAATAGCACAAAAGAAGAAAGTTATACAATTGAAGAAAGTGATGTCGTTAATCTACAAAAAAATTAAAAATGCAAATTGTGTTTTCTGACGAGTATTTTACACATTTTCCCAAATTTTTACAAAGTGATTCAGACCTTGACTTCTTAAAAATTTGGCTGTAAATCTTACCACATAAAATCCCATTCATAGAAGCAATCCTGGGAGTAGTTTAGAAAAACATAGCAGAGCCAAAGAATAGGTACCATCCTTAACAATGATTATTTTGGAGAGAACGTTAATTTCACTGAGTATTTTCTTAAATATTTTGATAGCTAGTTCGAGATTTGTAAAGTAAAAGGTATTATTATTTTAATAGTTTACATGCTATATTTTAAATTTTGGTAATTTTGAGTCTGATGAGTGTAGTATTGTGGTGGAAAAAAAGTTGGATATCAAGATTAGGGGAACCGAATTCCACTGTGCATTTTTTAAAAGCTGGTTATGCCCTCTGAATTTAACTTCTGGAAGCAAAAATTTTTTGGCCAGGCACAAAACTTATCCACTTCCTGTTCAAGCATGAATTTAAGTTGGTGTAAACCATTAGTCAAAATAGGCTCAGGAAAATGTTGAAAAAGGCTAGTACTTTTATGGACAGGGACAACTTTTAATGCATTAAAATGTCAAGCAGCATTTTGTAAGGTCCAATTAGGGGACCAAATTCTATAAAAAATGCATGCACAACCCCTTTACAGTTCTGTTTACTTGAATGATTTACCCACTGTCTCCAACTTCTTATAGTTACTGCAGAGAACATTTGTATTGCCTCATCAACATTTAATTTCTTCTCCTTTAAACATGTCCCCAGAAAGTGGCACTTCAAGCACTTCACAGTATGTAATGTTTCTGCGAAACTAATTGCCATAGAAAAGGTCATATGCTTCTTGCTTGATGTAATTCTGTAGCTAGGTTCTAAATCCCCAAACAATGTGGTTTTTACAGAAAACAATGACGAAACTGCCAAAACTGTGATGAGTTCCATAGTAGCATCTCCATTTGGAAGCTTCAAAGAAATTGTGAAACTGTCAGCGATATTTCAGGAGATCAATTAAAAGAAGCTGTTTTTTTGATGATATCAAATTCTTACAGCCATTTCAATTTTAGGTTCCTTGTGTCATAACCAAAAATAATTGAAACAATTAAAATATGAACAGAATTTTATCTGTGGTGTTTTGATTCTGGCTATGAGGGTGAAGAAATATTACTAGCATATGGCATTCTACACATCTTCAAAAATATATGAGTGATTGGCTTACTTTGAAAATTTACAAAAATATTGATTACCCCGAAAGGTAATAAATGTTAAGACATTGTACATAAGTATTATTGTGTATCAATGTCATTTATGTAATATGACAATATATTTCACCACACCAAAAAACGCAGCCCTCAAACTGTGGAAAGCGTCATGAAATATGTTCGTTTTTAAAAATGATAAAGATTTGGTGGGATATTATTATAAAAAAAAGTAAATTTATGGGAATTGTTAAAAAAAATAGGATCGGCAGGCCCTGTGTTATATTGAAAAAATTAATGATGAAAAAGTTACTTTTTTTTTAAATAAATTTGGAGGGTAACCCAATGGGTGTTGTACGTATTTGACCACTCCAAAGGCAAGCCCTTGGCTATGAATCCAGGTAATTCAGGGTAATTCTTGGGTAATTCAGTACCTCCTATTTATAATTGTATATTCCTAGTGACCATCTCATTAGATATGTGCTACCTGGTAAATTTCAGATGGAAAATCTTGCTGAGAGATTCAGTTTCTATTGATGATTGCCTGGTACTAATTACCATGTGTCTTTCGGGGAAAGTTTTGAACATAAGCTCAATGGCATGTAAGTTCATTTGTGTTGGCATTTCAAAAAAATAAAACACTTGGTTTGATTCAACAAGATAGGAATCAAACCAGGTGTTTTAATTTTTGAAAATTTTGAGTCTGAAAAACATTAAGCAGATAGACAATAGTTGATATAGTCAGAGATCATCCAGCAGGAAGTTGTTTTTGCAGGGAAAGAGACCACCACCTCCGGTATTTCAGATTTTTTAAAATGAATTATAGGTTCAGAGTGACTCAATACGAGGAAGATTTAATAATGACACTTTGTTTCCAAACAAAGGGGAAGATGGTTGTTCCTTCAGAAATGGAAACGTTGACTTTTTCTCATGTGAGTGCTTTATTTTCTGAGTTCTGATAAAAGAGAAAATAAATTTCTAAAAGAAACAGACCAAAAACAAATTTTATCTGATTTGGCAAAATTAATTTTAGAAGGCAGTGGCACGTTTCCAAATATTGCCTCTATTTTGAAGCTGAAGCGGGAGCCATTTTCCATGAAGTAATATCCATTTTTGACAATGTTTTCATAAATAATTTCACTAAGTAATTAACAAGTCAAAGAAAACAGTAAAACTAGCAAAAAGGAATACTGAAAATCATTAGCAATTAGTTAAAAATACGTAACTGTGTTATCATTTAATGCAAAACCAGGAAAAGTATCTTTAGTTGTAACACAGCGGACCAAATGTTTATTCAACAACACTAGGTGACAGCTCTTACAAGAGAGTATTAGTGCAAGAGGGAGTACTTTCTTTTCATACAGTTACTCATAATATTAGCTATAGATCAAATGACTGCACACCTAAATTAAACCAAGTAATTTACTGGTACGAAGGTTTTTGCGGCGTCGTCCAAGTGCTCTCGGCATTATCGGGTTCTGCATCCGCGTTTGTTGACTTGTGGTGACAACAGTTTCGC
>WURS02471217.1:0-13033 GCA_011762765.2 Rhinocypha anisoptera | reverse complement strand
ACCTGATGATGGCTTAGCAAGCCGAAACGCGCGTAGCACGCAATAAATATTTTTATGTGGAAAAGTGCATATCTTTTATTCATTATGGATTTCTTCCACTATGTCCAGCCTGCAACTGTTAATCTTATAGATAGTGGTTATGAAATTAACTTGTTTCTACCTTATTGAGAGAGGCACAGCGTCCACAATCACAATAGTTCTCTATATAAGGTCGTTGAGGGGTACAAAATAGAGGGAGTACAGATTAAGGGTCCACAATGTTTTCCACAAAAAAATATTCAAAGCTTTTGCAACATTTTATTTTTGGATAATAGCAGTATATATTCTCTTTTATTGAACATTTCATCGCAGTAATTGATATAATCCTTTAGAAATCCTCCTTTGACTGGTTGTAAAATTATGATAAATTTCGGATAAATCTTATTAAGGATAACTCAAGACTGTCTGGAGATTCATAACGATACGAATATAAAAATTTCTTGGCATTTGTTGGAAGACCGTTAGCAATTAAAGAATACTACATGTCACTGAAAAAGTATCTCTAAATAAGATCATTAAGTGAATTAAGCTGATAGAAGATTGAATTTCATTTCGTAAAAAATAACACAAAATAATAAATGAGGATCATTTCGCATAGTTTGAATGTATTTCTATTTTACCCATTTTGAAATATATAAGAGGCTATACAAATATGCCCAAAATACGGTAGGTAAATTTGAAAGTTAACTGTTATAATCCATTTCCTTCATAAATATTATAGTGTTGTTATTTCTTAAAGTTTTGTATGTATTTTTATCTTAAGGAATAAAATAAGAGAAATTTAGTGATGATAAATTTGAATGTTATATTTTAGATTAAAATTCGCTGAAGTAAAATGCGTAAAATTGGGATGCCCCGTAGGATGTGATAAACTTCATTTTTGTATATTAATTTCTCATAAAGTTGTTGGGAAAAACGTATGTTCAATTTATATTTGCTCGATATGTTTTTGTGTTACTCTTGCCCAGTTCATCTTAGGAAATGTGTTGAACGTAAAATGGATTAGTTTGAAAGTAAACGACTGTAAATATCACCAGAAAACCAATGTTGTTTTGGGATGGGAGAAAAGCTGAAACAAAGATCGTATAAATTGTGTTATTGATTCTCGTAAACTTACATTCTACTGAGAAATAATGCTACCAACCCTCTTCGTCGCGTATAAAACCTCATTCCCACTAGTTCCACTACCTGAATTGGGTCCTACCTCCTACTTCCAACTTTATTGTATTGATCTTTCTAGAAACTTTTCCTTCGAGATCCTCCCAACTTATGTTCGTCCCAGTATCTTTTCAAAAACCTTTATTCCTTCAAAACTTTTGGTGTATACTTCCTTTCTCTAGACTCTAATACCCATACCTCTTCCACAAGAAAGTTTAGCTGGCTTTGGGGGCATATGGAATCCTTGGTGGGGCGAAGCTCTTTTACAGCTTTATCTCTGTTTTGGAAAAAGACCGTCGGGGTTATATGCTGATACCTTACGGAAAATACAAGGAAACGCAGATCATCATTTTAATATCTTGTCGTAATAGCTTTTTCAGAAAATTTCTGGAATGCGTATTTCTAATAAGTGTTTATTTGCTCAAACATTTACTGTTTTTAAGTCTCTCAGGTAAATGTATAGTAACTCTTATGTTACGTAAAATGATAATATGCTATATGAAATACGATTTTATTGGTAAAGCATCTATTTGATAATTTTTTACCATTGCGTTTTCAGGTAATTGGAATATTTGGGATGTTATTTTAAGGTAATCTAACTCAGTCTTGGGGGAGAGAGTATTTTACTTGAGGTCAGCATGAGAATCAAAATGACTGATGATATTTAGGGAAAGCAAATATCTATTTATCAAAAGACGTATCATTAGTAGAGTTACTTTAATGTCGACTCAAAGTATTAGGTTCTCTCATATAATGGTGTGGCCAACAGAACAGTGAATAAGACCGTTGCACATGGTTGCTACTAATTACTATATTTTCACATATAAGTACAGTAAATCCATGTTAAAAAGTATTTGCATAACGCGAATCACACGATAACACGATCCTGGTAGGAATACATGGTGTCTTACGGAGTTATATTCGTTTAATACTAAATTCGGTTTGCGCGAATTTCGAACAAATTTCTGTCCCTATGTTCGATTTTATCGCTTGAAGCAAACTCTTCGTACCTACTTTCAAGGACTAAGACAAATATAGTGTTTGAAATTTGGAAGAAGAAGAGCAATGGGGGGTGTAATTGTAGCAAATCGTATACTTTCACTCCTTATGCCACATTCCTACTGATTGTTTTTTTCTTTTCTTTCACTTCCTATTTGGATATCGCTACTACACACCGTTTTCTCCAGATACGAGGAAAATAATTTCAGTAAATAATTCGGCCAACCCACTAACAAGTGTATGGACTCTCGAAAAGGTATTCATTCCATATTGTATCTCTTGATCGTGCCTGGAAGTAACTAGGAGAAAACTTTGGATGAAGAAATGATTTCGAACATTCACCACGTTTCATAGGTGACTAGTGTTTTATACCGCACTTCCTAATGAGCACAACTTTAATCCGTAATTAAACACTACATTTATTTCAGTAACTTGAGACATACTACACTAGCCACGAGGCCTACCGCTGCCTAACTTTCATACCAGGAGACCCAACTTAACATACAAGGCATACCAAGTAGAAACACAAATGCAATCTAGACAAATGTCCTAAATGTAAAGAAACACCACAATAGTCAGTTTGCAACTGTTGTTGAGTGAGCGAAGAGATCTATGGTATCATCTCTTGCTCTGGGTAGAATCTGCGAAACGAAAGTAGGTGCTCGTTTGATGCTTGAATAGAAAGTGAAACGATAACCTCCAACGTTTCAGTATTAGACTGAGCAACTCAATCTCAAAACTCAATCAATCTCAAAACGAATCTCCAAATATTGGAAAAGAGGACCGAGGAGTTCGTGGTAAAACTCAGATTGATCCTGAACCTCTGAAGCCACCAAAAGCTGCAGAGATGTTCTCAAGTTGTAGGTACACAGCCACAGCAAACGTTACAGATACGTTTTCGGACAATATATGTAGAGCACGTTACCTTTAAATGCTTCAACAATTCAACTTTAATTTTATTTTTTCAACTACGCCAAATGAATATTTGACTTTTTTAAACCAGCGACGGTAAAAATTAATTTTCAATGTTCAAGCTGATTATTCAACTTGAATTAAATAATTTAAACAAATAAGTAATAATATTGTATTGTTATTGTGTATTTTTTAATTCGGGTATATTCTTGTAACACGTTTAAAAAATTATTTCGTCATGGAATAAAATTGATTTGACTGCTAAAACTCTTTAGCAGACAGAATTAAAATTTTCATTGGTTTTTTGTTCAGTCAAAATTACAAAAGAATAATCACACTGCATTCTGGGGAAAAGGGAGGAATTTGGTAAATCTTATTTTTTGATATAATTTTCATTTTTCATTTTGACATCTCTTAGATCACAATGAAAGCGTATAACGGGCGATCTAAGTTTTATAGCACAATATACTGCCGATTTTACTTTTATAGGTTTCACTAAGAGCATTCGTATTTTTTTAAACTCATAGCCCAGTATGAACGAAAGCAATCTTTTTTCGAATTCTCATTCTTCGAATATTATTCCTCCATCTGTCATGTTATATATTGATATCCATTTTCTTCTCCCATTACACAATCACACCTTAGTCCTCTATCAACTGCCAGAATAATAGAAAATGGATGTGCGGTTTTTAATTATAAATTTCTTTTCACAGACGGATTCAAAGAAAGAATGGGAGGGAACAAGATGTGTGTCGTGCAATGGCTGGTCAGACCGACTGACCGAAGTTTTGCTAGAGTAGGTGAAAAGTCGTTTGTAGAATGCAAATCCGAACGGAAGAGGGGGAGGGGGAAAGTTTTTAACGCAGAAGACGGAAGGGAACACTTGAAATGAGGAGAGAGGGAGTGGGTGGTAAAGGAAACGCAGGGTGGAGGGTGGGGGAGGGGTGGACGTTGTACGGTCGGGGGTGGAGCTTTTTAAGAGGGAGGCTAAATGTTGAGGCATGCGGAGTGTTGGGTTCGTGGAGTGAGTTGAGGAGTAGTCTGCGGGGTGGGGGAGAAGGGGAAGGTGGGAGAGATATAGGAGAGGGAGAGGGGGCGGACCACGGAGGCCAAGAGACAGATAGAATGCGGGAGACACAAGTGTCACGCTAACCACACCTCTCCACTTGGCCATACAGAGTTCGCTCTGACTGAGGACACATCCCTTGCCCTTCGCACAACAAACCCCTTCCACACCTCCTCAGACGCTCGACCCCACGACTCACTTGCCCTATTTTCCCTCTCTCTCTCTCTCTCTCTCTCCCTCTCCCCTCTCTATCTCTCTCTCTTCCCTCTCAGTTCCCTCCGTATATCTTCGTCTGCTAACGCATCCGCCTTGGAGTTCCTTCCTCTCCCCCCGCGCACCCTCGTCTTTGCTCTATCTTCCATCCGACCGTGGAGTCCTTTTCTTTCTCTCATAAAGACGTTAAAAAAAAGTAGACGACCAGCTACTTCTCTCGAGGGAAGAGTTTAAAGTACCATTCCTGAGAGGAGGTTATGGGGGTGAGGTGGGGGTGGGGGAGGGGGGGGAGGTGAGGTGGGAGTAGGGTCCAACGTTGGGGGGTCGCGATCCTTTTTTTTTCGATTCGGTCGTTACCGTTTCAACTGTACACAGTTACGATGTGAGGTTGTGTGTGTGGTTGTTTGGGCGTAACCTTTAACTTGACTAAACGAAATTCATCTGCGGGCGTGAACCTTGTTTTGCAATGGCGCAGATAAATTACTTTGTCATGTGTGTCATTATATTGTCTTCTTGAGCGTTCTTATATTGTCCTCTGTTTCTAAACGAATTGAAATGATAGAAAAAAGGGGCGTTAATTTTATTTAGAATCTTTGCTCCGTACTTCTGTTTCAATAATATAGGAAAAGAGAGGATCATGGCGCTGGCGTTGCTCATAGTTACTTTGATAGATTTCTTCCGCACGTAATGAACATTTTCACTTTCAGTTCTACAGTGCCAATCGGATAATGAGCAATATATACCGTCATTAATACTGATTAAAACTTTTGATTACGATTGACAGCCCAAAAGAAGTTGGTTTTTACATTGACAGCTAATGAACTAAACAGTTCATGCAAAGATATAAACCTAATGATGGAATGACTCCAGGTAGTCTCTAAAAGGCATTTGTATGTGGATTTTAAGCGTAGATAAGTATAGTGAAAACCGCCATATGGAACGTAGCGCTGTATGGTTCTGAAATTTGTCCTTGAGGAAGTAGAATGAGCGTATATTGGAGGCTTTTAAATGCTGCTGTAACGAAGTATCAAGAAAATAACTTGAACAGATAAGAACACAACGGAAGTGCTGGGAATAGGAGAATAATGGAAAATGTTGGGGAAAATGCGGTGAAGGCAGGAAAAATGAATGGAAGGGATACCCAAAGGCAATGGGTTGTTCATGTCAGTAATAGGGGGTAGATTTTTAAGTAAGTCGGGTGGAAGTAGGAAAATAATAGAGATTTTAGAAATGATGATAGTAGATAAAAAGTATACAGGAATGGGAAAGGATTTATTATAAGGTGGGATAAAATATATGTTATCTTCTATGTCCATCAAAAGCTGCCTTAATAAGTAGTATTTGCCATAGACACAGTTATCATTCATTGAAGTGAATATATTTGCCAAGCGAAAAGTTGTATTAACTTTTAATAAATAAAAGAAAGCGAGAGTTAATGACAAATTATACTTATTCATGACACCAGTTTCCTTTTATAATATAAATACGATGCAAAAAATATCGCCTTTTCTTACAGAATTAAATATTCTCTAATATAAAATGTATGAAAAAATTGAATTAGTTTTCACGAACCTTGAGTTTCTAGTGGAAACATTTGGGTTACTTTCTTCTAGGTCTGTAGCAGTGATAGGCGGATATTTTTAACAATAATTAGTATTATAGAAATGAAAGAATATTATTTTAATCAAAGCGCCAGTTTTTAATACTGATTTAGGAATTGTACTACAGACAATAAATTAAATTAACTCTAAGAAAGGTTAATTCTGTTAAGTGACCACACTTCAATTTACAGGGATAAATTATGGCCATTCCCTTAGAGGTACACAAAATTAATTTTAAAATGGGCATCCTGGCTAGTGTAAATTACACCTGCCATTTTTGTATATAAAACCTTTGCAGATATAATAATACCTGCAAAAGGCACACGCGTACTAACATACGCATATGAATTACAGCATATTCGTTGCGCTTTATGAGGAACGCAATTCGAAATAGATTAAAATACAATACATCGCCTAATATACCAGACATGCAACCTTATGCCGATTTTCAGAATAAAAGTAAGAATTCACACTCTGTGTTTCTCTTTCATGCAATTTAACTGGCTTTGAATGCTAGAATAAAATGATCACCTACACTTTCATTGTACCGTTGTAGGCGTGACCCGGATTTTATATGGTAAGATCGGGTCAACTATTTTTCATGATCCACACATTTGAAACCTTTGAGGACGTTTCGTACGAATTATAAATAGCATGCAGTCCCATAGGCAGGGAAGTACTTCATTTTCAGTGTGTGTTATTGTAATTATTATGCAGCTTAGAAAACATGATGCGTGATGCCTAATTTTTTTAGGTACGGAGGCGGAGGAAAAGTAGCTCCAACCTTTAGCGCTCATAGGCAACCAACTAAGTTGTCCTTTTATTTAAATAACACGTGCAACCGAAGTTATTTACATTAAGGGGGTTCCACCGTTCTGTGGCATGAAATTCAGAAGGACTTCAAATTAACTCTGACCTCTCGTCGAAAGGGATTTGATTTCGGTTGAAATTAAAACAAAAATTGTGAATTTTAGCGGGAATATGTAATGTTTCCAATTACCGCACTAAAGATCTTGCTGGGGGTGGGAGGCTACTGCGCTAGTTCATTTTTCCTGGGGGTCAGAAGATTGTTGTAGAAATAATATTGAAGCAGGTTTTTAGAAAAGGCATATATTTTTTGGTACTCCAGAACACTTCCTTGCCATGCTATGAAGTACGCAGGTATAATTGTGATTCGTTTTTACTTACGTTTACGTTATACAGGTACATTACTTTTGCGTCAAATTTGAATAGATTCTAACATAAAAATACAATTTATTACGACAGAGACATAAGTAAATGGAATTTATGAAGTAAAAAAATGACGGTAAGATTGAAAGTAGACAACTTCCAATGGTTCATTACGTTTATTCATGAATGTGCTATTAATAAGAATTACTTTTCCAACGCCTAATATATAAGGTAGAAACGCCTAACTTTTTATCCTTTTCAAGTGAAACTAATGGTTGAATAAGAAAGAGGTTTTGAAGAATAGCAGAATTGATGAACTTTACCACCATTAAATTTTTTTAATGGCCTTCAAAAGCTTTGCCAATCATCATTATACCAAAAATACCTAAACCTTTCCTCCCTCTTCCGGACTCAACTGCCATACTACCATATAGTACATTTATGTTTCTAAAAACAAATGGAAAGGACAGTCCACTGATCACTTACACTAAAAACAAGATTTTTTGGCTTGAATTTGGCAATGCTAATTGAATTTGCTAATATTTTATTCTACACATGAGTGAACCAATTTTAAACCTAAGTGACAACGTCTTGGTAGCTCTAGATATGTTGTGGAGAAAGATTTATCAAATTTTTACAATGTTTGACTATTCAGACTGAGATAGCCAATTACACATGGCTCATATTTATATATACTTAAATTTTTAGTACCAAAAGTAAGGTTACAAATGAAGTATCATAGACTAGAACATATCAATACATAGCTTTACAAACATTGATAGACCTGAACTTGTTCCTCCCATAAATTAGTTGAATAAAATCAAAAATAGGATGAACTTTGAACAAAAGAAAATTGAATTCCTCCTCATGGAATCACGTGGGTTCTTAATAAATATTACAATATCCTAAAGCATTTAATCCTGAGATTACGATTTATTTTCGAAAGCATACTGATGTATTCTTGGTCTTACTAAAAGCTAACAACTCTAAGAGTGACGATATCCGTAATTAGACCCATGGACCGCTGATAGGTTTTGATAAAAAAGCCATTGAAACCAAATATTGGTTGGCCTGCAGCCCTCCATCTTTCCCAATATTGTAGTAATAACTCTCTTACCTCTTAATAGTTCTTCTTTCTAAGGTCTATTATGATTTACCAAATATATTTTTTCCTCGATCTTCCTCGTAATATCCTATTTTTCCTTCTACTATATTCTTCATAAATTCATTATGCACAAATGTATTACAGCAAGTCACATTCATAGTCAGAGAATTTGAGTTTCAGGTCATATACAGTGTCATTTAGCTAAAAATAATTAAGAAAATGATAAAGAATTGAATTGAAAAATTACATTTAAAGGGAAAAATCTTACTTAAATACTAATGATAATTTATGAAGTAATCGATCAAGAACATAACAAGAGAAAGCGCAATCAGGACCCAGTCATTGAACTCTGTGCTGTTTCTAATTTTATGGTGAGAAATGTAGTATGCTGTTGCTATTTAGAATGAATTAAAATAGAGCTCACAGCCTTATCTACATCCTACGTTAGAAATCCTAGATGCTAAAAATATTTCAAGACTTAATTCGGTCTAGGAATCAATGTTAATATATTATTCCGTTTGCCATAATGTGAAATTAAACTGTGTTAAATTTTTGGTGACCTAAACAAGCATTACAGATTTACTTGTCTCACCGATCTTCAGCTCACAGAAAGTGGAAATAAATACCAGAATGGATTTTTCGCTGAGAGCGCAGCACACGTTGTCGATGAATCTCCAAAAATAAAAAAAATTCTCTCCTTCAAATTCTCCTTCACCTCACCACTTTGCTCACGCGGAGCTTTTCATATTCCATTATTTCATTTTAGGAACACTCCGGGTCCATTACCTTTCGCTTACCCCACTTACAGTTTGAAATTCCCTTAATTTCATCATACTGTCTCGCTGCTTCACTACTCTCTGTCCGCCTTCGCCCTCAATGTCAAGCCATTAATTTTCATAACTCATTCGTAAATGTCATTGCGATATTTAAAAAATTCATGAGGCGTAATAATTTATATTGTTCAACGTTCAATGTTTATACGCATTAGTTTTTTATAATCTAATTTACTGTATCATATTCATCATTATTTTAATCATATTTATAGTTTGATAATAATTTTTGGCCATTTTTAGCAGTCTTTTAACTTTTAAAAATATAAATGGTTATAGGTATTGTATGTGCATAGGCATTGAAAATGTATGTAGTTTAAAAGTGCTTTTTTTCTTTTTTGCTACTTTTGCACCTCCATACCCTGTAACTTTCCAGTTACTACCTTAACTACTCTTAGATTAATTTCTCATTTACTCTTGAAAACAGTGTCTTATTACCTTTTCTGACGGTGTCATAGAAGTATTTCAAAGCGCTAAATATCAATATTTTGTACAAAAATAATGTAGGTATAGACCATCTCGTAAAACTCATAAAATTTAGTTCCCTAGATCTTCATCTCCGAGTGGGAAAAAGTATTTTAGCCCCATTGTCGCCACCCTCAAGGTACTTTTGTCTTTTTGATAATATACATCTCAAGACTTTAAGTTATATTCCATTTGTGATGTATTTATAGATTTTTTTCATAGAAATCTCTATCTTCCTGACAGTTTCCTTAGCATCTTTTACGTTTAAAACATCTTAATCCTTGAAACTACTTAAAAGATCATCATTCCGCTTCTCTAATTTTCTTCACCGTCATACATTCGTTTCAACTAAATCATCACAGCTCACTGCAAGGTCTCGTTTAATGTATTTATGTAACACGGTTATTCTTAGATCCCCTGCAGGCTTAGCTTCAGGACGAGGCACTACAAACCACTTCAACCCGCGTGTCACCTCGAGAGCTTCACGAAGCTTTCCCCATTCCCCCGCACGTCCCTCTCCCCGGAATCCGCCCCACCTCATCACGCCTATCTTGTCCTACTCACCCTCCTCTTCTTCCAGCTAGCACGGCAACCACATTTCATAACTTCTTCATTTCATCACCCAGCCAGCACACGGTTTCCCGACCTCCACCCTTTCCACCGTTCCCTTTTTCTCTAATGCCCTCACTTCATCCAGACTCATGCCCCGTTTCAACTCCCGCTCTCTTTTGCCCTTCCATCCTCTCCCAATGACGCCGTCTTCTGGCGCTCTATTCCCCTCCTCTCTCTCACTCTCGTCCACTCACATCATTTTTCCTCCTCTTCCCTTACAGTCCTTCTTTTTTAACACTCACTTTCAAATTCTGTATTGACCACACCTATTTTTTTCCACTCTTCCTGTACTAACCCAACTATTTTGGAACAGCGCTTTTAGCGGTGACCTCTGTACTTGCTCCATTTCCCACCATAAATATTCGCAGTAGCTGGATTCATCTAAAGCGTTAAGAGAAGAGAAGCACGGAGAGCATAGCAAAAGAGTTAATAGTTGGAAAAATTCATTTAGGATTTCCCTCGTCAAAAGCGATTAGACAACATCAAAACTAAGGCGTTATTCTCTCCGGATACCGAATGCAGTTCCTTTTGGTGATATCCATTCGAGATATTAAAACTTGGAATATTTTAATTACAATAACCTTGTAAATGGTTTTGTGAGGGCGTGATTTACTATTCACATGATGATGTTTTCACTAATATTACTCCTGAGAATGTAGACTGCATTTATGCTAAATTATATTTTATAAGTTATCTTTTGTGACATTCTAGCTACTAATTTCTTGCCAATGATAAGCGATGAGATTATACTAAAATGAATTGCGACCCTTTCTCTCTATTATTTACGCGAACGACATTGGAGAAAATATAAGAAGCTTAATCAGGGTGTTTGCAGACGATTTCGTTAATTAAAGAGAAATAGAAACAGAATATGACAGCATTAATACTATAAAACGACTTAAATGTGTTGGAAAACTGGGAAAATAGGAATGGAATGGTCATCAAAGCTGAAAAAACGAAACTATTAAGATTCCGAAAAGGTAGGAAAGTACGGATAATAGAATACAACATAGTGGGTGACGTATTGAAAGAAAAAATAATTGCAACTGTATCGGAGTAAGTGTAAGTAAGTAATGTGGTACATATAAATCTTACATTGGGGATGCTGCGTGGAAAACCCTGATCGAAAGCCTGGAAAAGCCTTGGTATCTTGCGAGAAATGGTTTTACGATAGAGCCTCCTAGATCGCTTTCAAATACAGGAAAATGTTTATTTTTTAATAGGGGATAGAGGATTGGAATGCGCTACCCAAAGAAAATTCAGAGCCCTTTCCAAGTAATATTGAACGTTCATGAAGAGGTTAAAATAAAATAGTTTTATGCGGAGAACTGCGTATCGATACATAATTTTTTTTCTCTTACGTTCTGTAAATATCTTCTTATCTCATAATGTTTATTTATGCGATTTTTGTTATATTTTGGAAGTTATTTATATTTTTTTTGTAATAATTTGTGAGTTTTGGGAATTATGTAAACTTATATTACCACCCGACTAGATGGTCAAATTGTAACTATTAGACAATAATATTTGATTCCTGCAGTCCAAATATTTTTTCATGTATTCAAAATCAAATGTCTATGTTATCACTATTTGATGCATTATCTTTACCTCCCATTGATTTCCTGTCTCCATTTTACCGCCTTCTGAAGTTAATGGAGTATTCGCTTGCAATGGACCATTTGCAATTACGCAGAAAAAATGAAAATTGAATTCAACGTTTCCTAGTTTTTCTCTCCTTAAATGATTTTGGTTCTCTTTTTTATACACAGACCTCTTTTAAATAATGAAAAGTTCTAAATTTTTATTTGCCATCATTATTAGCCACAATTTATAGAGAAATATGTAACTTTTGCCGTACGGTTATGATATTAAACCATAATAAATACAAATTTAGCATTGTCTTTACAATAACCTTGTTTTGTGACCTACAGTAGCGCTAAGTAGCTTTACTTCTGTGCAAAGAAATCGCAGTGCAAACAAAAATGTGGAATAAATGCGTTGTTGACACTTTGGATACATATGCTCCAGAAGCTTTTTAAATTATACAAAAAATGTAGACTAATTTTTCACAGGAACAGTTTCTTAATTTATTTGTTTCGTTGGCTTATTTTACTTGGAGAAATTCTAATAGTGTGCAACAGTTAAATATATAGGTGAAAGTGAAAACTCCTATTCATCCTTTCAGTGTATTTCTATTTAAATGATATCAATTGTCCAAAAAATCACTACCGAAATCCTCTTAAATGATATTTGCAGGGTCTATCATTCACAGAATGAAACCCAAATCGATAAAACTGGAAAAAGTTAAATATTAAAAATTAAACTACACACTATAGCCACAATAGATCGGCATATACAAACTGATTGTTTTTTGAAGTCCTAAAATGCAAACATTTGGATACATAAATTAACAAACGTTCATCAGTAGTAAGCCTCAGTTAGTTTCTCATCTTTACGGCTTTAGAGAGGATTTTTTTCCTTTTGGAATTCTCACCATTCTATCTTCTTCGGCATATTTACTATTCCTCCCTCTTTTATGTGCTCCTTATTTACTATGATTTATTACTTATTTTTTCGACTACTGCGTATATTTATGCATATATATATATACACACTTATTCTAACCATTTCCTTAACCTTTATCGCCAATTTCATCGCCCACCCTGTCTTCTCTCTTTTTTGGCTACTACAGCCCTCTCCACCATAAATTCCCACCTTCTAACTCCGGCTGGTCTCTCTCTCTCTCTACTCCCATGCTATCGCCTCGAAAACCCCCGTCAACCCCTTTCCTTCGCATTAGGGGTCCTTCCGTCCGACGCACACTCCGCACTTAAGGGGGAGGCTCGAGGCGGCGGGGCGAGGT
>WURS02471206.1:0-13033 GCA_011762765.2 Rhinocypha anisoptera | reverse complement strand
GTTCCACTAGTGTTCGAACCAATATTATTCACATTGTGAACCTTTTCGAAGTAATTATATATATATATATATATATATATATCAGCAGGGGAAAACTAAAAATACCATTTCTCGGTTTGGACTCCGGAAATATTATTTTGAATTGACATAAATCTCATCTACGAATTTTTCTGAATGACGAATCTAAACTTGAAAGAGCTCGACCGCCGGTATTTTCCCGAATCGCGTAACAACGAGGATTCGACAAAAACTCGTTCGGCCGCAAAAGCGTCGCAGGCAACTCTCTCTCTCCATCGGTTCCCCCGCTCGGGATGCAAATATACGATATAATAATATACATATATGAGAAAATACGTCAGAGGCGGTAAATATTATCTGGAATAAGAATTGGGAAATCAGAAAGAGTGTACACCCGCACTCCTCATTCTAAGTTCCGTAACCATATCGTAGGGCACTCTTCATAATCATACTTTTTCTTAAATTATTCGGACCAAAATAAATCACAATAATCGACCCTAATGTCGATTCTGATTGGTACGCATAGGGCCTGGCGTAAAAAAAGATTCACTATTTTAGGAAAGGGATGTCAATCATTAGGCCGCACTACATGCAAAATCTCACGTATTTCCAATAAAAAGAAAACCGCACCGTTAGAGTTTTAGGTGAGGTACGAACTTTACGCGGGTTATTGCCATAACAGCAGCTCGTTATCATGAGATTATTGCTCTCTCCCTCAATGTCACTCGTCATTTGACTTATGTGACATCGTGATGAAAGGGAGAGACTTCTTCGACTCCCTCACTGCTATGTGGCGCTTGACAATTGAATACGCAATATCACAATAAACCTAATATTTAATATTTTTTTCTAATACTATGGTAAAGTTTAAGTTTATTAAGAAATGATCCCAGTAGCCACAATTAAGTTTGTATTTCTTCGTTAACGGACGTACGTTTCACATCCCCCGTCCTCGTTTCCTTAGCGAGCGAGTGAGGTATCTTTTAGCACCTTGTTCCGAAACTAATGTGATGTCATCACCGGTGACCGGCCAATGCACGCGCTTTGGGTGACTCATGCGCGTCGTATTCATCCACCTAGCTAGGAGATGACAGACTAGTAGTTGTGGCATTTTTCTATTTTGGGTGTTTAGACAGCTATGGTCATTTAACACCATAAGCACACCCTACATGTTCATACCCTAGGCGGGACTAAAACCTGAGACATTAGGTTTAGCCGACGAACATGCCACTCACCAGATTCTATCTCTCACCTTAAGAGCCAAATACTGAAACTAACACAGCCGAACGAAAGAAAACTTGATTATGCTTGAAAATGATTGACATACCAAGCTAAACAACTGGCATTTCTTCCACTAAAGGTATTTTTGGAATATATTGTATGCTATTGTATGGACATAAATAGAATGAAAATGTCATAATAATTAAAATGGATTTTGTAAAGCCGTTTCTTTGTAATGGAAAGATTAAGAAATTCTGGAAATTGAAAAGGAAAATATAAATAAATTCAAATTGCCGGCCGGACTCGGTTGTGGCGGGGTAACGTCCTTGTCTGCCAACCCTGAGTTCGCATGTTCGAATCCCGACTAGGTGGATTTTTCTATCACCACCTAGGACATGAATGTGTGTGTTTCGTCATTGTTATTAAAACTTTTATGGCCACAGAAATTGACTTTTTAGTGCTGTTTGTGGGCGATTGTCAAATAAATAAATAAATATTGGGCGTAGAAGCTATAGAGATACGTAAAAAAAAACTTGACAACGCTCCATCTCAGGAGCCAAATACTGGCACGGCCAACCCGAAAGATAACCCGATTAGACAAAAAAATTTTGGGTACCTATTTCAGGTATTTTCTCTATAATGCTTCGAGTGATATTTATCAAATGTTACAATATTGCAAGAAATCATAAACATTAAAGAATTAAATGTAGGTCATAATGGGGATACAAATGTCCATTTCCAGCGAAAAAAAATACGTGATTATATCTAAAACATTGAGAAAATTTTGAAAAATAACTGTCTTGCAGAAAAGAGCGTCCCGAAGAAGGAGACCGAATCCTATACGAAGGATCATACTTTCCCCACTTACGCGGGCCAGTTCAAACAGCAGATTCTATGAAAAATAAATCTATACTTCTGATGACGTCGCCAGCCCTCGACAGACTGGGACGAGCAATGGACGAAATTGAGGAGTGAGGTGAGGCTAAAAAGACAGCCTGCCAAACCTCGATGGAAATAAAAGGAAAAAGGTCTTCTCAATTTCCAGCAGAGGCTACCGCTGTGTCATCAAATGGAATCATATAGTCCACGGGTAGCGAATACAAAAGAAACATGTATCGCGATAATGAAAACACATTGTATTCATCAACAGCTTGGCCCAAATTCAGGTCGGTAGTGCTAACGAAACACAATTGCATCCACGAGATAAATATAAACCACGTAGGCATCGCCATTGAACAGAAAATGGAATCTCGTGCAACGGGCACGCCAATTCGGTCCAATCTATTACTTCATACCGATATTCCAAATACATCAAACAGGGTTCGATGCTTCAGAATATGGAACATTTCTCTCTCTATCTCTAGATATAAGAAGTCAATGGTGATATTTTATTGCAGGACGACGTGACCGCAATGGAGAATAAGGTTTTCCATCGAAAGCAAAAACGAAAACCTTCCATGAAACTGTCGTGTGTACAGTCCGGAGTGAAATGTAAAAAATGGAAAAGTACCTCTGATTAGCGGACGTAGTGATCTTTGGATTAGGCTGAGCAGACTGACGGAACAAAAAACTCTACAGTAAAGCTAATCTGTTCTCAGTAATACTGCTGGGAAAGGAGGTTTTTGAATCTAGAAATGGTTAAGGCCGAGACTTTGTGGAAATCCATGTTGATAACAACAGAAATAAAAACTTTACGTTCCACACGAAATATAAATTTATTACTCAACTAGTTTCACTACACTTTCTGAAGATGCTACAGTGTAGTGAAACTAGTTGAGTTATAAATTTATATTTCGTGTGGAAAACAAAGTTTTTATTTCTGAGGTTTTTGAAGGTGATATCAGAGTACCCACCACGAAGACAATCGATTTACAACTGGTAAAGGAAACTGGAAAAAATTTAAAAAGCTACAGGGAAAAGTAGCAAAAAGAATGTTGAGAACAAGAATGAATGCAAGAATAATTTAAGATTTTATCAAGGAATTTTTCAAATGATTCAGTTTTCACGAGCGCCAAAATAATCATTTTGGACTAAATGCGTTTAACGACAAATGCCATTAAGTGCATTAAATCCTAAGCTTGGATCTTATGTATTTCTCGTGTCACAACCTTTACCAGTTCAAACTCTTTGAAGCCATATTACCTGGAATTCATATGCGTTCATTCATATTCATTGGTAAACATTATAAACTATTATAAATCGCAATCGTCTTTGTAATCCATGACATGCCGATAATTAGGAATCCTTTTTAGAGAAACTTAATTTTAAACTAAGCAAGGCGAAAGGTAATAACCATCAAGAGACGGCACGGACATAGTCAATAGTTTTTAATAAAACAAATAGACATCGAAATATTTACTTATACTAAAATATGCTCCAGAGGCGTATATTGGATTTTCCTCGGCATCGTATATGTTAAATGGGATAGTTTCTTCATAGTTACCTATCCACCTCGTCGTCAGATATAGATTTTCTGGTACAATGGGTTTCCCATTTCACGAGAGCATGCTATTTATGGGTGGAAAGTAAGCACACACAGTGGCCAAGGAAGCGGAGAAGAATAGGGAACAGTTATGTGAAAAGTTCAATCTCGTTGAAATGCGGATTCACGTTCAAGAATGCAGAAGAGACGAGATGGAAGTATGAGTTTTTCGCAATTCAGATATGGAGAAAACATAGAACTGGCATGCTGATCACAGTTAACAATCCCCTTACGTAAGCTACGAGTTTTGTTCACAAAATTCGTACACCTCGGAGGGGGTTCACCTGCCTACGACGCTGACAGCGAAATGCTAAACATATACGCAGCGATATTACATATTTATACGTTTAACACATTCTGGCGGCTGGTTTATACTGGTAGGTAGCGTGTCCGTTTCGTAACGCAAAGGTCATGCGTTCGAGTCCCGCTTTGGTTATGGGTGTTTTGAAATTTTTAAATGTCAAAAATTCTTAAAGGTATGGGAGAACCAAATGGTCCTAAACTCGGTATAATAAAGAAAAAATATTACTATTATTTATTGCATTTTCGTAACGAATGCAGAAGCATGCAATCAGATTTTCCACAGTCTCATTTTTCAATTCAGATGCTCTCCGATATAGCTTATTTTCGTTTCCTTTGTCTTAGATTCGAAAAAAAGTTTTTTCATGAAATATTAGTTCCTAAGGCAATAAAAAGTGTGCACAGAAATGTACGCATGGCCGTGTAAAGGGAATGGATTGACCATTCTAAGCTTGAATCCCGGGAATCAGATTTTCAATATGCAATAAACATACAGTGTTATACATAATCTTGACTTAAATGTATAAGCTCAGCTGCTCAATTTGTGATTTTTTTCGTAGAATATCTATAATGAAGGTAAAAATCTAGGGTACGGGAAGAGAGAGCACAAGTCATTGAAGAACTCTAATGTATCTACTAAAATAATAATGACATCATGTAATCATCATCGTACCATGTTGATTCCCAGATTCAACTGATGGTGATAATTATTCCATGAAAAGGTTTAATATACATATATAATATCTACATAAATAAGGTAACTCCCAGTTTTTTTCGACCCCCTTAGGTTCTCGTACTGCTTCATGTATCGTACAATATAAAGCGTGTATTTCTTTTGTATAAAGCGTAAAATACAATTTTGGGAGTTTCGTTCCTATATTTTAATTTTCAAATGTCTAACTTTAATATTCAAAGTCGTGAGGGCTTTACTAATTAAAATGCTTAACGCTCGCTTTCCAATAGTAAACCAATTAGGGCGTGATCTAATTAATTACATTCTTGTTTCAAGGAAGTCTAATTCAAGCAAAAGAAGTATGATACGAGAGTCTCCACTCATATTCCGAGATGATACAAAAATAGCCACGGAGAAAAATACACGTAACTTTTTTTCTGTCCTAAATTACTTTCTTGCACCACTTTCTCCTGGTACAAAGGCATTACGTAAAGAGGAACAATTTTAAAGAGTTCCAGAGCAAAAAGTAAAAAAAATCGTACAGATTTTAAATAAAAAAGGATCTCTATGGGAATTATGCATAAGGCAACCTATAATTTCCTATCCACTTTAATTTGCAAAAACCAAATAAATAATATAGAAATATGGTACAGTTCATGAAAAAACTGATGAAATTATATAATAATAAATGAATTGACAAATATTATAAAAATTCACTGAGTGACTTCATAATGGCGAAATAAATGTTTCATTATCCTTCCATTTCACTTAAGGACTATCTGCTGACCTTCTACTAAAAATATAAAATAAAAGTTTTTAATTATAATTCCGCATTTTAAATAAATTATTTGTAAACCATCTCAGTCAAGTTATAAATAATTTTAAACAGGCATGAATGTGTAGTGAACGAGGATTAAACTTTATGCCTCGACAGATTTGTATTCTACGGAACTCGTTGGGATTACAAAACATATTACGCGGATGAAGCACGGGAAGTAACTTAAATGAAGGAAGAATGGATTGTGAACGGAAATGTGAATTGTGAGTCCAGAAGGTTGAATAGAGATCGAATGAGCCAAGGGCAGAGGGGACGCGGTAACTGTAGTAGTGCGGTTGGGTTATCTATATGACATAATAAGCTCGTCCTTTAACAAATGAGATCGTTGGAAGCAAATGGAGAGTATGAAATCTAGAAGCGCTGATGTAAGTTAATATTGATACTAAGCATTTTATAATTTAGGCACTGGGTGCTCCGAAAGTGGTGACACACGAAAAAATACAACAATATTTACAGTTCGTATAAAAAAACAGATAACAACAAACTTTTCAAGTCCACAATGCTTGTGGAGTTACAAAATTTTCCTGTCTTTCTTCATCATGAAGTTTCATAAATTTGAGCCTAACGCCATTGAATACGTGGTGAATACGTGGTGATAACCGGGTATCTCAATTACGTTCAGTTTTAAGTTCAGTATTACGTCCACTCGTACTTTTTCCAATACTAAAGTAATGTATACATATTTTTATATTTTTTGACTCAGAATATATCTTGCATACGGGGTATTTCTGTTAGTTATATTGGGAAAATTAAATGAACATTCATTACAAAATACGGGATCAATGAAGAGACACGATTCTCATTGTATCGAATCTTTTCATGAGAGGTTTAGTTGTTCACCTTTACGAGTAATAATCCTAAATCATATAGGGGAAAACTAAATATTTCAATTAATTAAACTATGGTGACGAAATTTGTCTAAGGCAATCGGGGGCAATTAGTTGCTTATGTTCTGAGATCTCTCTTTGAGAGCTATTAGATTATTGAAAGCTTCTTAAACAACCCTCTATATATCCTAGCCTTTAAGATTTCTACTTTAGAAACCACAATTATTCCTAACAACAAAAGCCAGCGGAAATTAGTCAGTTAACTAAATTATATAAATTATAGTGCCCGATGGAGATTCGCAAAACTGGGATGAGGAGCCATGGCTAATTCCAATTTAAATTGATATTCCATTGCAGGCATGATATTTTGCTGCTTTAAGGAGTTAAATGGAACGATTATGAGTAAAATAAAATTAGATAAGCCAATACTATAATCATTTCAGCGTTGGATATGACGTCAGAGAAACTCGAAGGATAAGAGCTATTACCGCTAAATTTCAGAATGTCTAGAAATTCGTAACTGATTCATTAAGGGTTCGTCTAATGCTTAAGCATCAAATGAAGTTCAATTCTAGCTATCAGGATTAAGGTCTTGTTTATTTTACTATTCTTTATTAGTCTATTTTATTCAAATTGATATGATTTAAGACAGAATCAATCAGAGCCACTACTCGGATTTGATCCCGGGATCCTGCGGTTATCAGGAGAACGGCCTAAACATCAGGCATCCACGACGTCCTTTGGTGACGAAACATTCATTCAATTTCACTATATACCCTTTGTGTCTCCGAGGAGGGAGAGAGGGGGAAGGGGGAGAGGGAAGAAGACAGCGAAAGGAGAAAGAGACGGGTGGGAGGAAGGTAATCTCCTCGGAGCAGACGGTTTTAAATCATACGGAGTCGGCAGTACTTTAGTTGACGAAGAGACGCCTCAGTCGTGCACAGGAGCGCCGACGGCTGGGACGGAGCTGACACCTTGAGTAATGGTTTAATTCCCGAAGACCGGATGAAGTACCGTAATTCCCTTCGTTGGGCAATCGGTAGGAACCATAAGCCAAACTTTAGAAAGGTCATATCTCGTTTTCCGAGAGGGAGGCGTGGAAGCCAAGTGTGAGCGAGGAGGGAGGGTAGGACTGAACCCGGAGGGCGAATGCAGCGGAGGGAAAGAAAAAAGGAGTGGGAGGCAGGAGGGAGTAAATGCGGTGGTCGCCTGCCACTTGTGCTTTGTTCGCCCCCAATTCTCGTGAACTGAGCAATATCACGGACATTTCTTTCCTCTTTCCGATTCATCACCACGGTCAAACCCATTGTTACATAAATCCAGTGCCTATCTCTCCGTAGGGTCAGCACCAAAATGAATTTTAAAATGTTCTATCACTTTCCAACGGTTTTAATAATTCAGTGAGGGGCTGAATTTATATGACTACTACTAATACGTGTGTATTAAGACATAAGTTCGACATACATACACCACTGCAGCCATTCTCTTGTATAAACTGAACCATATTGACACTGAAGGAACTAAATGGAAACTTTTCATTGTACTGTTTAAGAGTCCTGGTATGACCCGAAGAGAGGGCAAACCTGTCTCGTCCAACCCAAGGGAAACCCCCTCGACCCCTCACTTCTGAAAAGAATTTTTATCAATAAAAATCAAGACTGCAATGAACTAAAAAGATAAAAAATAGATTGGTTTTCGTTTCGTTGACAATATATTCATGAATATATATCAATGTTTTATTACGAATAATACGATTTACGATAATACGACAAGTTACGATAACCGACAACTACAACTGTAACCTGGTATGCCTTATATCAATTGGGAAATTTTGACCTAAGATATAAATTTTTAATGCAGTCAGGGGATGCTTAGACAGTGTAACACAACAAATGAATACAAACAAAACCCCCAAATGCATTAAAAATTTTAATCGAAGGTCAAAATTTCCCAATTGATATAAGCCATACCTGGTGACAGGAGTAGTTACAGATTACCACCAATGCCTATTCGCAATAAAATATTATTACTATACATTCAACAAAACGGAAATCAAGCTAGTTTTTATCTTTTTAGTGAATACGTGGTAAAAGGTAATATGATAAGATAATCGAAATATTTAGATAAATCGGAGAAATATGAAAACAAAATGTTGTCATTTTTTGCGTACTCTGAGAACATTTATTACAGAATATATAAATAATTATTTTTTTATAATATATAGTCTATTAAGCTCGCGACCACATTTATGAAGACCACCGAAGGGTGACACATCTAAATCCAGGGACACGGTAATATTAAAGTTGCTGCGGTAATATTAACGTGTAAAGGCAATACGTCAGATTTAAACCGGAAGTAAATTTCCGTTAAAAATATATATAGTTTACGACACTCATAATCACATTATAAAGTCCACCGAAGAGTCACACATCAAAATATGTGGACACATTCGGTTTTTATAGTAATGCTAATAAAAACGTAAACGTAACATAAGACTTATGGTAACGTATAGACTATGCCACTACCAGAAACGTAAAGATTAATATGAGTGCTTGCGAATAAAAATCTGTGCAGTCGTTAAGTTGCTACGCTGGAACAAATATACAAAGATTGCCAGCCGCTGAAAATAACACTCCTCCACACAGTCGAGTAAAAAGGCGTCTATTTCTAACAAATTACGAGACGAGGGATCTGTTCATCGAGTAGGATAACAGTGTGCAATATATAAATGGGACAACAGCGTATACAAGCCCCTAAATACCTAACGGGCCGCCCGCACTAACGTAATAAATGTCCAGAAACTTAACCTCAGATGACCGATGTTTCGACGCATCGACAACTAGCAACGTAATTACGATTTTATTTCCAAGAATGGTGGATCTTCAAGCGATTCAATCTCATTGGGATTCATGTGATACTTTCGATTTATACTACTGATATTTAATCTAAAAGATAACGATTTGATATGGAAATTGGGAATTCATAACAGAAAATCTAAACTATCTATTTTGTTTTATCAACATTGTAATTGTCTACATTGATTCGGTAAATGAGGGAAATCATAATTCCGTTAAATGTTATCAAATCGCTTAACCTTTTCCCGATTGAGAAATGCTAAAGAAGCTCATTAAAATCACAATTTAGGTAGCTTACAATAACAATTGCGCTGCTTTCAAACTTCATAAAATCTACGCATATGTTATGGCAATAGGAGGGAATCGACTTGATGGGGCGGTACCTTACTGGTATCTCATGTATCCAATCCTCAGCCGTCTGGCGGTGGATAGCACTTCTGTTTTCTAAACATCCTTACCTGCGATTTGATTTGTGCGGTGGATGGCCGACTGTCCTCACACACAAAAGACGAATACAGAAGATGCATTGTTCCTCAGTCTTCTCTGGACATGGGCAATGCGAGGAGAGCACTTGAAGTACGGTGCTCGGCTAAGCAGAAACCACGCTTAACTGTAAACCCAATTTGTGGCTCTCGTTAACAGTGGAGTAAAGAGTCGTCGAATTCCTCACTGTGCCTCCCAATTTCTTTCGGACACGCTGCAAAAGCGTGATTGGGTGATAATGACTGTCTGGTAATCAAGAAATTTCGCCGCCCAGTGTGAAAAAGTCGAAAACAAAAAGTTCGCATGCAGGAATCTTCCATAGATTCTACTTAAGTGGCCCTCTAATTAGATATCACCAGTCAAACAACAAAAGATAAGCAGAAAATAAAAAGCCGAGAGTATTAGTGAAGGAACACAATTTAAGAAAATGATATAGCTGAGAGAAATAATTCAATTTAGTGTCTCAGATTGGTTTAATTCTTTTAAAAATCTGGCGTACGGTATGTAATTTGTAGTATTAGCTGCTATATTATTACGTGTAAACACTAATAAGAATATTATATAAATTCAAATCACATGAAAATTATTCAATTAAATTCGAGGTAAGTAATGTACCAAGCGAAAAAATAGTATAACAAAGTTCAATTTTAAATAGTAGAGTAAATTATGTATGCTACATAGTGAATTAGTCAAAAACACATTTAATTTTACGAAGGTGCAAAATTGGTTTTTATTTTAACTCTCAGTGCCATCAATTTCGCCAGGAAAATTATTTTTCAATTCTAGTACATACCACAAAACCTTGCACAAAATGTAACAGAGTTTGAATCTCTTTATCAACATACGCCAAATTTAGCTAAGGTGGGGAGAAGTTTTCCAATTTCTCCAGGGATTGATAAGGCAAATGGCTTCCCTATATAACCTGAACAAGTTTTATCCACTTGAGGAATTTATAAAGTTAGCTCCCTACGGTATTGAAATAGCCACAATCAGTTGGGGCCATTTAAATCCTTGACCATAGATCGCATACGCAACAAGATACCTGGAACGTGCGCAACTTAGAATGAACGAAATGTTAATCAACAACTCTTAACATTTTTGAGAGAAATATTTCAGAAAAGAAGTGGCAGTCCATACTGTGTCAGATTAAGCGTCATAGCGAGGAATAAAATTGTCCTAACGACTTAAAATTTGCGTGATGGCTACGTAAAGCAGTAAGTAAATTTAACCCTCGATTTATTTCACTTGGAGCAATAGATTAATAATGAAACCAAATCGTCGAACAGAATTAAAATGGTAATTATTCATAATAATCGACCGAGCACTTAAGATATATTACACCATTTCACCGGATATAGTAATTCCTTTGGTCAAATGTCTTAACTACTACGGAAATCTTATGGTGAAAAACTGGATCCTATGACGTCAAACTCCTTGGCTTGAACCGCGAATCGGGTATCTAGATTCCAGCAGATGCCGAAGGAATGTGTGCATATGTTCCTACTCAGTAAGCTACTCACCGTTGTGTATTTAACTGCTCGCTGCAGAAGGAAAGCATGCTTCTTGAGATGCGGCAATGAAACATCATCCTTTCCCCCGTGAAGACAGACTGAAATCTAGCTTCATTTTCAACCATCTTCTCAGTAAAATCCCCAAGTCAAAGTACCACTATGCTTCGTCAATCGGCAAGAGAGTGTCAAAACCAGAAACGCAAAATTTTAAGCGTAACTAAAGAAAGAGTTAAGGTCGTAAGCGACTTCCGGATTTAAAAAAAATCAAAACCACAAAGGAAATCGAGGTGTACATCCTGGAGTTTCCTTCGAGAAGCGTCTTTCCCAAAAGCATACACATAACTCCTACCAAGAAACTCCTTCCTAGGGAAAATATTAACACATTGTCTCCACCACAGTTATACGGTGTGTCTAGCCAAAAACAATGAAGCGGGGCGATAGCCACAACCTGGATAACTGCATGTATTATGTCTAGAAAAATTACATCTTTGATTTTTCAAACTTCCAACCAAGTACTGCGTGGAAATGGTTCACAAATTAACACTTAAAAAGCACGATAGGCTTGTTCAATAAGCAGAGGATTAAAATTCCAATTCATTGTTAATAATTGTATTAATAACAATTCCTCTAAGATCGAAACACGTAATGTCAAGTCATTTTGCATTATCATATTTTCGAGAATGGTAAAATTCGGTTAAAGGGTGGCCAAAACATTCGTCAAGTATCCGCCAAATCTATGATTTTTACCATCGTTTACTAGACGAAGCAAAAAAGATATCATATATATCCATAACTTAGCGATTTGAATTCAGCTGTAAAGCTAAATAATTTCATCACAGATATCCTAAGACAAAGGCAAAAGAGTGACCTCCGAATTCCACAATTCGGAAGAGAAACATAATTGATACTAATTCAGTACAAATCGTGGCCCCAAACTGTGGCGTTCCAAATTTAAGATAGCTCCCAACAAGTGCGCTCGTGTCCCAAATAAACAAAACACTTCCAACAAAAAACACCGGATTTTTAGATTGAAGATGTGATAATACTTGGCGAAGAAGGTCATGGTTTCATCACCTACCTTCTGAGATAAAAGTAAAAACTTAGAAAAGCGAAGATAAAAAAAGTAAATATTGAGGATGTATAAAGGAGTACGACGACTTCAGAGAGTTGATTCACTGGATTTTTTCCCTTAATATATTAGTTTAATGTTCTGAACCCCTCTAATAGTTCTTGTGGAACCACGTGATCCTCGAAATCCAAAGTAACTTGTGATTCATGTTCACCTAAAGTTCTCAGTCAGAAAATACGTTATGTTGTGAATCCTTTAAAATACTCTCAACTAATGACGGAACCTTAGAAGTTCACGAAAACAAAACATTTGGAAATATCCTTTCGATAAGTTAACAATAAGAATAAAGGGAAGTGGTATATTCAACCAAATCCTCGCAGTAATGTAGTTTCAAAATGACCGACAAATCAAGTGGAAATACCGAGGGGCAAAAAATTTCGCAAGATATGTTAAAAATAACGGCCTATTTACACACCTTATGCAGCAACATTCTCTATTACATAAACCCGAAAACAAAACCTTACCCGTAGGCATTTTTTCTATCTTAAAACTAATTTTTTAGTGTGTACCTGCCACCGCTCCTTCACGTGGTCGAAAACAGTATAATCGCAGCCGAGGATACCCATTGCAGGAGGCTTAAAGATGACAACCTTCTTCGCTAGCCCATTAACCTTGTTTTTCATGCGAACCAATCCTCCATTTGTATTCTTCGGATCAACAAAGTCTTTCGAGGGATCCATTGTAAACACACCTCTA
>WURS02471186.1:0-13035 GCA_011762765.2 Rhinocypha anisoptera | reverse complement strand
GAAAGAGAAAGAGAAAGAGAAAGAGAAAGAGAAAGAGAAAGAGAAAGAGAAAGAGAAAGAGAAAGAGAAAGAGAATCAGTATACTTACGTCCTCATGTGCACACTGAGCATTTTCAAAAGTGTCCGGACACTAAATGCACATTTTCATATTTTGCCAGATCTTCCCATATTCTAAACTACTCTTTATATCAGTAGACTTTAAAGTGTAAAAGTATTTTCCTGTGAGGAAGGGAGATTTTGAGTTTTGACTTTGGTAATCTATATTGAAGTCAATGAGGTCAATGGAAATGTCCAAAAGTCTAAACTCAAAATCTCCTCTCCTAAGAGCCTCACAAAAAAATCTCTTTACAGTTTAAAGTCTACTGACCCAATGATGAATTCAGCATATAATCATTTCAAAGTTGAGGTTACAGGTTCGTTTGATTTACATGTGAGTGTTGATTTTGTAGAATGCTCAAATAATTCAAAGATAGTCGACCCTTTTCGAAACTGCTAAGTCACTTTTAGAAGTGTCCGGACACTTTGGGAAATGCTCAATGTGAACATAATGACCATAACAGTTACACATAGCAAAAATTATTAAAAATACTAACTCCAGCACCAAAAGCCCAAGCTGCCACGACTCGTTTGCAAGCCTTCAAAACGACGGGCATCTTGTGATCGGAGCAACCACCATTCCAATCGGGTAGTTCCAAACTTGCGTTCACCTCACAATGAAATAACTCCATGTGATGAACCTAAACAACCAAAACAATCCAAAAATGTTTTAACACTGCAACAAATTTTATTGTTGTGTATGTACAGTACCAATGCAGTATTTTCCGGTTGAATCACGGCTTCGTATTGAACAATGTGAATCTTGCGTTGAAAGTCTTCCGGAAGTTTGACCAGTCGACACCAGTAGGTAGTGTTCACGTTGGGCACGTGAACCTGATCGCCAAGCACTTCGAGAGTCTTGACATTGGAACCCAATTCTGGCATCGATTGAACGGGACGCAACAACTGAGTTCTCTGAAAACCATGCCGGTGGTTTTGAAGTCGAAGTCCTTCGATTCGAGAGATTGGACCAGAACCCGTAGCGTACACTAGGTGAGTAGTTCCATTCTATTTTGAGAAAAAAATAAATAAATTGTAAAAATTTGAATTCGATTAAATTTTATATAAATAAACTCACATCAATCAGATAGTCTTCCGGGTCACAGGTGTCAAAGTAACGTTGAAAGGCAAAACGAAGAACACGACCTTTGCGTTTTGCCTTAATAAAGTGACAATCAGATTCTGGTTGTTGATCTTCGAGAACAAAAGTTTCGTTGTCGGTTTTGATGTCCTTTGAAAGATTATTTAACTTGAGTAAATAAATACAACAATTCAAACCCATCAAATGTGCATTGTAACTCCTAGGATTACTCAATCAACCAGCAACTTCAGTGGTGCTTCAAGTTTTACTCGCTTCACTTTTCACTAACTCACTGTAAGCAGTGTAGCTTTAACAATGCATAAATTAAACACTGTCTACTCTCTTTGCTTCACTTTTCTATGTAAATTCAAAAAGTAAAACTTGAGGCAGCACTGTACTTCTTTTTTCGATATGATTGAGAACTCCTTGAACTTTACTGATTTGTTCTCTGTCCTTTTTTAGATACTTCCACTTAACTTGCCAAGCAAACAAAATGCCTACCTGAAAGTGCATTTTGAGTCGTCGGTCAAACCAAAGAAGACAAAGGTCTGCGCGAGAAAGTGAGCCATAGTCGGAGAAGCCAAAAGCAAACCAATCGGAGTGTGACTCGGGTAGCACTCGAAGCTCAAACGAGATCGACTCGGTTTCATAATCAACACTCCAGAAGAGTCGATACCGGTCTTCGGCATCTAAGCCCAACTGATAGGTTGGGGGTTTAGATGGACCGGAAGTGTGATTGGCAAGCAAGGCTCCACCACTCTCCCCTGCGGTGGTCAACTTATTGACAAACATCAAGAAGAGAGCAATGAGAGCGGTACCGAGGAAAGCCATCACGAAATAGGCCCGAAGCACCAGGCCAAGATTGGCGCGAGTGCCAAACCGGAAGTTCTTCTTGTTCAGGTTGGCTTCAAACTTGGTGAGAAAAGGAAATAGATCCTCGACCTCTTCGATTGGGTCCGCTAGTCGGTGGTTGCAAGTTTTGATGTCAACTTGAGGCTCGGGCTCGGGTGAGCTGCAACTGGATGACAGTTTTCGGTGTGGATGATGCAATGGCTCGGACTCGGACGAGCTGAAACTATCGTCCGAAGAGCTCATCGAGACTCAAACCTATCAACAACCATTAGATCAATAATAGAATCAATTAGCACATATCCCCACAAATGCACACCAGCACGGAATCGAATCTGATCCCAAACTGAATCACCGGGAAAGTTGTGGAATTCACAACAAACCACTACACACACACACTGTCCATCTTTTCTCCCCAATCTTCTCAATTCTATAGAAAATTCTTCATTCATCATCATTTATTGGAATTTTGAGGTTAAATTCCAAGTTTAATAACTCGTAGATGCAATATATATATATATTAAGAATTGATAATAATGATCATCATTCAAAGACATTATTATTATTATTATCTCATATACACACACATACACACAATGGACCGACAAAGACAAGAGAGACAATCATGAAGTAAAGTGAAGAGACTTTACGATCCCCTTCTCACATTCCTTATTAAAAATTTGCCGGCAACAATGATGATGAGTCATTGATGACACGCCATGAAATGGAAGGGTCAATTCTCAAAGTCATTCAACACACACAGTGACTTTCAACTATCAAGTTTGAGATGCAATCTTAACAGATATTATCCAAGACTAGAAAAAGTGAGGAAGATAAGACTAAAAAGTAAAAAGTGAAGGAACTTTCCAAAAATTCCAAAGTTGAATTCCACTGTTTAGCCAAATCAATGGAGAGAATAGGGCACACTTTATTATTAAAAATTCCATCTGTCCAGCATCGCTATCACTCAAATCCATAAATTCTCCCCTTTTCTTATCCTCTTCTTTTCTATTCATATTAGATAAATGAGAACATCCACACACACACGCATTCCAGACAGTGCTAGTAAATATATACAAACCTATTATTTATTTTATTTAAGATTAGCTGATATGAGATTAATATAGTTTATTATATATTACTAATTACAAATCATTCGTTTATTTGTCCATTATTACTATTAATTTATCACACTAACTTCCGGTAAGAATTAACTTCTTTTGAGCTGCAAGTTCAAAAGAAGCGTAACTTGTCCTTGTCGGATCGAATTTGTTTCTCCCGGTGAATTGCACTTTGCTTGCGTTTGAGATAAGCAACGCGATCGCGTTGATTGGAAAGCTTCTCCTCAAGATGCTTCACCACCGCCTTGTCCTGTCGGTGATTCTCACCAGTGTTTCGTCGGTACGAGTCTTCACACTTGCGTAACTCGGCTTCCGCTTTGCGCAAATCCTCAGACACCTGGAACGAGGATAGATTGAGACTCTTCGAGTCGGTCTTTGAGTTGATATGCGCAAACTCCTTCTTCCCGTGACCGGATGATGAAGTTTTTGATTTTCGGTGTGTCCGATCGAGTGAACCAAAAATTTGGTGATTCAGAAAATTAAAGACAGACTTGCCAGTGAGTCGATTGTTCTCCCTCCGATACCCGGCGGCTAGTTTCTTCTCCAACTTCAGTTTTTTGGCTTTCTCTTTGAGAATCTCTTTGAGATCGGTCTTTTTTCGGTCGTGTTTGTGTTTGAGTGCGATGCAGTGATCGAGAGAACGGCCCGGAGGAAAGACAATCGGCTCAATCGGATCGACAATACCCTGGCCACTCACACCGAGACCACTTCCTGGTTGGTAGCCCATCTTGGCCAGTAACTTGGACCCGATGCCTTTGGTGAATCGTTCCCACTCGCCAAAGTTGGCCGAAGAGTGTTCCACCGGAACAGGTGCCATCTCGGCAAAGCTCTCGAGTTGAACCTCATCATCGTTTGCTTCTTCCACTGAAAACAAAAAGAGTTGAATCATTATTAAGTATATTATATTTACAAACTCGAGTAATCATAATTCGAAAAAATATGCAAAAAAATTCGAATCAAATCGAGTAAGAATTGAAAAAGTTCGAATAAAATTAAGTGAGAATCTAAAAAGTTATGCACAACATTCGAATCGAATCGGAATTCAAATTCTAACACAGAAAGATAGATTCGAATCGATTAAGGATTCGAGAATCATAACAGTAAAAGTTAGATTCGAATCGGTAATAAATTCGAATCACAACAAAAGTTGGATTTGAATCGGTTAAGCACAGTGGAAGTAGGATACCTTTCACAGTACAACAAAAAATGGCAGAGAACGAAAAATGCTAGCACATGAACATAGAACATAGAAACCCACGACATAATTTCATAAAGTCATCAAGTGTAAGAGATAAGAATTTTTCCCACTTTAGTTCAATACCGTTTCTAACTATCCAAAATTAACTAAATTTTAGTCTAAAAACGTCTAAAAGTGTTTTAGCCGAAAACAACTATCCAATTGTCAAACTTATGTTCATGACCGTATAAATTTTACACACTCTAAATTCAGGAGACAGTTTTATTAAAATAAAAGTAAAAATTTACTATTATTTAACACTCCGTTAGATTTCTGGAGTACTTTTTGACCCAGAGCCATTGCTAACAATTTTTTAAAATATAAAGGTCTTGACGAAAAAGCATGATTTTTTATATTAACTAAAAATAAATCAAACCATAAAATAATTTCTAATATGACCTATCCAAGTGTTAAGTGTGAACTGTTTTTCTACTGTTATAGACTATAACTTAAAGTAATAAAAATTTGTACACTTATATCTTGGAATTAGAGTGCGTTTTCAAGTAACCATAAATAAAATGGCAAATATAATTGATATGAAAACTTTGTGAGTGTCCCCTTAATCTCACCATCGTTCGCTTCCAAGATGACGAGTCGATCCAAAGAAAGCCAATTTTCGGTTTTGCTAGCATCATCAAATTTAACCAAAACTGGCTGGTCGCCTTTGGAAGGCTCAATTTGACACACCACACCCCTGGCCCAGAGATTTGGGTCCACTTCGGCAGGATGGTTTCGAACCAAACATTTGACTTGCTTTCCTTGCAATCGGGTGAGATCAGTGCTTTCATCCTCGAGAGAGATGGCATGTTTCGAACGGATTTGTTCCAGTGTCACCTCAACTCCATGCGAGTATCGACAAGAGCCATTCGTAAATCGACAATTATCCTTCAAATAGTACTGGCAGGTCAACATTGAAGACATGGTCGGGTAGAGAAAGTAGGCCTGCAAGGAAAGGATTTAAATCATTAATAAATAAGTTACAATCATTTTCTCATAGGGTTACGATAGTTGAAAGGTATATTCTCATAAAATTAAGATATTTGAAATGTATTCTAAAGTTATGATAGTTAGATAGTGAAAATGTATTCATTTAAGATTACGATAGTAGAATAGTTGATAAAATTAGAATAGTTAGATTGTTTGTTTTGAAAAAAATCATAATAGTAGGATGTAGTGTTTTGGTTAAGTTTGAAGTTTCTTTTTTAAGCACACAAAATTTTTATAATTTGTCAATAAAAAGTCGCTATTTTCCTAAATATTAATGAATAATATGATAGCGGTTTTCTATGTTCTATGCTCTGTCATTTTTGGTATTCTGCCACCCACATTTTTGTACTGTGAGAGTTACACTACTTCCATTGAGCTTAACCAATTCGAATACAACTTCCGTGGTTTTGATTCGAATTCGTCACAGATTCGAATCTAACTTATAATTCGAATTTTATTCCGATTCGATTCGAATGTTGTGCCTAACTCTTTGATTCAATTTGATTCGGAATTCAAACTTTTCCAATTCTGTAATAGATGAAATGTTCATTAGCTCACAAGATTATAATACCTTAAATTTGACTTGTTCAAGTAAATCATCGACACTTTGTTCCTCCACTTGTAGAATGGCATCATGAAACTCGATCTGACCGTTTTGCAGTTGATACGGCACTGAACACTCCAAACCGTTGAACTGACAAATCAAGTCCACTGCCGATTCATCCGATTCTTGCTCAAGATTTTCAGGTTTCACTTCTGTGTTTTGTTCTTGTTGGGAGTCTACAGTTACGGGACACTCTTCGGTCTCAATGCCCAACTCGGCCAATAATTTAACTTTCTTGATCTTGAGTAGTTCATCTGAATTTGAAATAAAATTTTAAAAATACCCAACAATTCAAAAGTACCAACCTTCCAGAAGTTTTCTCAACTCCTCAAGATTCGACTTGAGTTCAGCAAAATCTGGGTTGGTGGGATCAAGATTGCATTGAGCGTTGATCAGTGAAAGCTAAAAGATTTTTAAGTTTACATTTTAAAATTAGTTAGATTGTAAAGAATAAAAAAATATTTTAAGACTAACCTGAGATTGAGTTTCTTCGAGCTGCCGTGTCAAATCTTGCTCTTCATCGCCATCTTGGGGATTCTGATTATTATTCATGATAATGACTCTTCATTCTAAGAGGATTTTGGACTAAAAGATGTACATGTAGTTCAACTTTTTTCAAATACGAATAATAAAAATATTATATTGTGAACATTTAAAATATACTGACAAAAATAACAAGTTTGCTTGATTATAATATTTCCATTGGAAAACAACCAGAGTAAATAAATAAAATTTTGCGGCTTCTCTTGTTGGGGAATAATAAAAAAATGTAAACAAAAGAACAGAAGTGTTACGTTCTCTGTGGAGAGAGCAAAACTCACGGCGGCGGCAAGTTATTAGCAGTGGCATGCGCCCAAGTCATGTGTAGGCATGCGTGGAAAGCGACAGCTGTGCAATGTGGTGGTTGCATTAGCACAAGCAAAGACTGTGTGGTTGGGTCGAAGGAGTGGCACAGCGTTCAGAAACTGTTGATGTGTTTAAATCGAGTAAAAAGAAAATATAGTTCGTATAAAACAAAAATAGGCGTGGTCGCGTTCCTTAAGAATAGTAGAGTTATTAGATAGGCCACGCTCTTTTTATATTATATGACAGTGCTTAGAGAAGAAACACGCGGGGTAGTGGTAGTGGCATGGAACAAGGTAGAGGCGCGTCAAGCAAGCTGGGGAGAGGCGAGGGAGAGAGAAGGAGAGGGAGAGCGGAGACAGTACGCTCGGGGCTCACTACACACGCATACACTCTCAAAGAGAGGGAGAGAGAGAGAAAGAAAACACAAGCCTCCCCGAGGGAGACTTCCTCCGCGCCAGCCCTTAGAGCTGGGTCCCTCTCAGGCCTCTCGCACCTCTGTCCGTAGATTTCTCGGGACCCGTTACCATATATTATATTATTACCGGCAATAAACACTAAATCTACTCTACACACACACACAAACATCAGTCTCCTCTCAATTTTTCTCACCTCATGTGTCCACATTCTCACTCTTCTATGTTCATTGCATTGTTTATGCGGTGTACCTGCGTTACGTGTCGAAATAGCTCGAGGGGAAAAACTGTCATGTGAAGAAACAATCGAGGTGTTTTTGTGTATGTTTGCCTTTTGGGGGTATCTGTTCTCCCACCCCCATTCTCGATGATCGTCACACGACATTACGCGGGATAGTATCAGTCATTCAGTGGAAATATTCACTTCCAGCTCATCTCCCGTCTCCATCTGTGTCGTCTGTTTATGCTGTGCGGTGTTTTGAACTTGAATTTTCCCTTCCACCCTCCTCTTCCCTCCCTCTCCTCTCGACTGATCTCACCATTTATTTTGTTTTTGTTTGTTTGTGTATATTTATTATTATTACTATTATTATTATCATCAATCAAGGTACATTTGATTTTGCTTGGATTTTCCCCGTTGTTTGCTCATTTGTTCTTTATTTTGATATTGATGATAGGAGTGACCGCGAGAGCGCATCTATCATCAAAATGAATCATCATTACCAAATGTCAGTGAGCCAAGCATCGGGTTCGGGTGATCTATGTGGCAGTCCTGTGAATGTGACGGCGCCGGTCACCTCGAGCGCAACTACCGATGTCACTGCTGGTGGCAATGATCAACAGATCCAACTGCTGATCGGACTCAATGGGTACCACCACCAGAGCTATCACCAGGGTGAGATGGCGGCGGATGGAACGATGATGTCGATGGATGATGGAAGTGGCTATCACCTAAATCAGATGCCAACGGATGACACCAATCAACCGTACGCGATCTACCAGGTGCAGTACCAGGACTTGCCACAAGGTCAACCGATGTCCACCGGTGCCTATGATGATTGGAATAAGAATCTCGACTATGGTGAGAGTCAAGCGGCACAGATGGTGGTTCAACAGTCACCACAGCCCGTTCAAACGACTGATCAAAGTCAGATGTGGGTGCCAGCGGGTCAGGTGGACAACTATCACCAGATGGTGAGCGCCGCCACTCACCAACAACAACAGATGAACATGAATATGATGCCCACGGTGTCGACAGTGTCGAGTGGTACGATCACCATTCCACCCGTACAGCCCAGTCAGCACCAGATGTATACCACCATTGCTTACCAGAATCAAGGTGGTCAAATCGTGATCAACAATCATCAACCGGCCACCGAGACGCCTCAACAGCAGGTTATACAACAACAACAGATACAGCCACAGCAAATCATTCAACAGCAGCAGCAACCGTTAACGAAGCAAACGCAAGTTCAACAACAACAAGCAAAGCCATCTCCGTTGCCCAAGGCCAAGAAGTCGCAACCCAAGCAGCCACCCAAACCTAAAGCGGTGAAGGCCACTAAAAGCAAACCGGAAAATGAGGAAGGTGGTGGTGCCGTGGTGGAAAAAGTTACCAAGGGAAAGAAGAAGACGAAGAAAAAGGACGAGACAGGCGAAGGCAAGGCCGAGAGTAAACCGAAGACTAAGGAAAAAACCAAGCCAGTTTCGGCCTATGCTCTCTTTTTTCGTGATACACAAGCTGCTATCAAAACTGAACACCCAAAAGCTGCATTTGGTGAGATTTCCAAGATAGTGGCTTCCAAGTGGGAGGTACTTGAGAAGGATCAGAAAGACATCTACAAGGAACGGGCTGACCAGGAGAAGAAGATCTATCTGCATAATCTAGCATCGAGTAAAGCCAAGGAAGTTGCCGAGCAAAACGCGATGCAACAACAAAACCAAGCAGCACAAGCTGAAGTCGCTGTTCAACCAGCTCAACCCCAACTATCACCGGTGCCCCAACAGGTTCAGTCAGCTCAATTGGACCAGTTACATCATCAACAACAACAGCAGCAACAACAACAACAACAACTGCCCCCATCTGACCCTAGTGCCTCGAATCAGTACATGACTCACCACGCTCATCCAAACCCTGCATATCAAAGTACGTCGCAAGCCCAACAGCAGTCCGAACTGTCGCTCATGCTCATGGGTCAAACCAACAATGGTCTTTCTCTCAACGAGACTTCCTCCGAGTCTGGTTTCGGTTCACTGTCTCATCTCAACTATGGAGATGCCGGTGGATACCAACCGGCTGGTCAGCCGCCCCAACCGGGTCTCGATGTGATGGATGGACAGAGCTCGTCGGACGCCACCTTCAACCCTTACGACAGTTCCTTCTTCGATAGTCAGCTGGCTACCAGCAACCTGATGGACTTCGATCTCAACGAATTCGACGATATTAACCTGCTTCCCACGGGTGGTCCCTTTTCGCCAAGCACGACCGGTGTGTTCGACCCGACAATTGTCGCCAACGACTACCTGAGTGACTTTGAGAACAACACCTCGGATAGTTTTGGTCTCGGTATTGCCACCGACGAGGTGAGCATATGTCAGGCGGCGGAGGATCTGATGAACCTCGGGCCGCCACCGCCCTACCCGACCATCGAGCCGAACAAACCAACTGACCAGAGAATGATGGTCAAGATGGAGCCTACCGACGAGCTTGGTTCCAATGTAGACATGAATCATGCGAACGGCATTGTCACACCAAGTTGTGAAGTAACGAATCACGTGACCGATACTATCAAAGTGGAAGAGGAGGAGGCGAAACCGATGGTTTGCATGCGAAAGGGGTGTGGTCGGTTGGGAGTGCACTCACCACAGTGGGATGGCGAATTCTGTTCCGAACAGTGTTGTGTTCTCTTCAGCAAGGATGCCTTCCAAAGCTGGATTGCCGAGCATCGAGTTCGAACTTCGACACAGCCCGAAATGGACTCCAAAACGGCACTCAACTCGCTTGTCACCTGTCTCACCACACCTTCCTTATGATCCATTGATCACCGATGATCCATGTGTGTATTTACTCACTCATTCATCTCTCTTTCATTACAGCGCTGTAAAGTACTCTCACTCTCTTTTGCTCTCTATCTCTCTCTTTATTTCTCTCTCTTTTCATCACTCACCTCTCACACCCAGAAACATTTTTTTTGTCTCTCTCTCTCTCTCTCTCTCTGTGTTCCTCTGGGTCTGTTTTTTTGTTACTCTCAAGTCATCATCCACCTGGAATGATAATGCTGATGATGATTATGATGGTTGTTTATTCTTTATTATATATATGTATTATTATTATTATTTTGCCATCCTTTATATATTTTATATTATATATAATATATATAAATATTATTATAAATAAATTTTTTTGAGCGCGAATAATAACAACAACAACAAGAAAAAGTTTTATTTTTAAGTACCATGGATGGGTTAATAATGACGTCAAGTGGATTTTAATGATTCTGAGGGGGATGATAATAGTGTTTGCATCTCTCTCTCTCTCTTTCTTTCTCTCTCTCTCTCTCTCTCTCTCTCTCTCTCTCTCTCTCTCTCTCTCTCTCTCTCTCTCTCTCTCTCTCTCTCTCTGATTACTCACTCTCACTTTCTTTTCTAATTGGTAAGATAATACCGGATTGTACCCAAAATGTGATGATTCAAATAAAGTGTTTTTGCATCATTACCGGCGTATGTGTAATTATTACACAACAACAAAACATCTTAAAATTTACCCAAACAACAAACTCTCTTGTATATAGTTTTTAATTTTACTAGTTAATTAGCTTATTATTATATTAATTAACCTTAAACTTTCACGGTTCACAAAAGCTTATAAGTAAGATTATTTTTATTATTTTAACATAATGATGATGTTACCTTCAGCTGAAGGAAAATTAATTTTATACTCTTACAATTTAGATATTAAGATTTTATAAAGTTTACTTTTGGAATTAGTTTACTTCTTTAAGAGTCGATCCAAAGTAGAAAGTTTTCAAGCAACTCACGGTGTTACTACCCCAAAAAAACTTTCTATCTAAAACCATATTTCTTAATTCAATTTTATATTGTGTTAAACTAATTGCGGCAGCATTACAGTTTTTTAAACAGTGCTTGAATCATAACTTTTTTTCTGTTTCAAGATGGCACCGATTCGCAAAAGGAAATTTTTGATGCGTGTTACAACATGGATCTTGACAACCGGACTCCAACTATACACTCTACTCACCACCCTACAAGCAATTTTTGACTTTATCAACTTTCTCCAGAGCATTCTCTCATTCACCAAAACGCAAACGAAGAAGAGAGTGAAACAGAAAAAAGAAGAAGAAGATTCAAGAGAAGCAACGGTAGTGAACAAACCGGAAGTTAGAAGACAAATAACCAATGAAGATTGTGTGTGTGGTGGAGAGAGGAATGGAACTTTGCTTCAACTGGATTGTGGCCATTGGATGCATTTGGCTTGTGCACGAGTTCAACCCGATGACCACTGTGTTCTTTGTCCGAAATTAACCCTCTCGGAACAGCAGCAGAGGATGGCAACTTAAAAAAATACTAATACAATCTCTCTCAATTTATCCGAACTAATTAATGTTGAAGGTAGTTCTAAAATGACCTTCAATTACTAAGAAAAACTTTAAAACTGACTCAAGTTTTACGGATTTATAATAAACTAATTGTATATATAGTAAAATAAATGAAAGTATTTTTTTAAATTTTCTCCAATAACAAAACGGGATAATCGTTTTATTTTAAGATTCTAGTTCCAATTTAAGGTGCATGCGCAGTAGAATTCGAACTCCTAACCAATTCGAATCCAGCTTTTGATGTTATGATTCGAATCTAACTTTCGTTTTTATGACTCAAATTCTTATTCAATTTGAATCTAATTTTCAGTGTTATGATTTGAATTTTTATTCGATTCGAATCTAACTTTCAGTGTTATGATTCAAATTTTTAACAAATTCGAATCTAACTTTTGGTGCTATGATTCGAATTCTTATTCGATTCGAATTTAACTTCGCTTGTTATAATTTGAATTCTTATCCGAATGAAATCTAACTTTTGGTGTTTGGTTCGAATTCTTATCCAAATCAATCAAATTTTCGGTGTTATGATTTAAATTTTTAACCGCTTTAGAGCAGTATCTCTTGTAAATCTCAAAGTTGAATCATTTTTTTTAATATCAACATCATTAACAACGCAAACTCAACACAATCACAAAATAAGCTTTTGGTATAAATATCTTTGACTTTAATATCTGAATATCACCATTATCATTATCTTTGAACTTGGTATATGCCACATCGTTTCAAATCCATAAATAATCGTAGTAGTAGTAGTAATAGTAATATAAAATACAAAGATATGTTATCAACAAACAAATAAATTATAAAAATTCGTAAAATAAATTTTCTAAACCATCTCATAACACATACAACAGCAAAAAAGTAAAAAATAATTCATCATCATAACAATAAACAATATTATAATATTAAATTGACATTTTAAAAAATCATTATCAATTATTAAATTAAAAAATTGTATGTTTGATGAATTGGATTGTTTTATAAGTTAATAAAGTAAAAAATAGTAATAATAACAATAATTAATATAAAACAATAATAAACGTCAAATTCATAATAAACTTCAAGTTGTTGTGGTGATGTTGGTATGGAAAATATAGTAGTTGCCACTAGGCGATCGCCGCATTGCGCGGCAATATGGTCGAGACCGAGAAACTTTATAATAAAAATTACATATTCCAATAA
>WURS02471175.1:0-13036 GCA_011762765.2 Rhinocypha anisoptera | reverse complement strand
GAGGCGGGGGCGTGGGGGGGGGGGGGGGGGGGTGGGGGCGGGAGGGGGGGCCGGGCAGGTGGGGGGGGGGGGGGGGGGGGGGGGGGGGGGGGGGGGGGGGGGGGGAATTTTTATCACTCGGCGAGTCAAAAGCTCCCCCATGCTTCTTGGTGATGCCCCGGAAGGCGTGGTGGGAAAGAAGACATGAGAGGATCGTGGGACGACGAAAGGGGGGCGAACGGAAGGGAAGAGAGATGGGAGTGAAGAAAAACGGAACGAGGGGACGCGGGAAAGAGTGTCGCGCGCTGGTATTTTGAAGCCGCATAACGTCACGACGCCAGTTCATCTCTTTCATTTATTTTTTTGTTATGAGGCTAAATCTTGCTTCTCTGCCAAGATTTTTCAACGATTTAGATGTCGCGGCCATCGAGTGAGCAAGATTCCACGAATGACCACAAAGGAAATTACTTCGAGACACAAATTTGAGTCGTTCGCCAAGAAATTGGAATAAGACTCGTCAAAACGTAATGAATGGCGCGCGAATTCCGTTTCAAGGGATAGGTGAATAAATGTCCACATTGACAACTGCAGAGAAGGAAGACTGGAGGAAACGTCAACATGTTTTCATAGAAAAAATTTTTGTCGTCAATATATTTATTATTATTTCAGTCATTAAATTATCGTATGCAGACCTACTACGAGTGATTTCTACGACAGTTGGTAAAATACAAGGATGTTATAGGAAAACCTTTAAAGACCAAAGCAAGATATAAAACTATAGAGAGAAATTAGAACGTGGTACATAAATAGGTAATAAAAAGGCCGTATTGAGATAAAAAAAATTAAAATTAGTTCAGCAGATGAAAAATTCGAGTGGAAATTATCATCGAATGAAGGCCAATATCAATTACTATTGACGAAGGTCATGTACTAAGACTGTATCTCACACACAATGTTACATCAATGAATTCTTTTGCAGTGGATATTAAAATCGCTTTCCCATTTAGTCCTTGGATGTCCGAGTATTCTTGATTTCATGCGTTTGTCATCCTCCGGATTTTTTAAATTTTACGAAAGATTAAGATATAATAATTCATTTCCAATTACATGGTGAATTTTTATGCGACCAAACAGGAGAATTTTGCTATTTGAACCACGATTCTGATAAAGGAGGAATATTATCATGTGAATGGACAAAGAAATAAATATGCAGCGGGAAACGTAAAGGATAAAGGTAATAAACAATTAATGCGACATAACTGTTGATCTAAACTACTGTGATGTTCCAACACTGATAAATATTTGTTTATTTTAGGGTAATAAAGGCCGTATCACAACAATGAGCATAAAACTATCGAGCCACAACACTCCCAAGTTTCACAACCCTCAGAAAAGCGAATTCAAACTTGAAAAGGGAGGAGGAAAGGTCCCGAAAATGGATGGAGTTTCAAGCTGCCAAGCGTTCCGAGCTCCGCTCCGGTTTGCAGGAGTTGGGAAATGGAGCGTAGAAGGTGATAACGACCACGGTAATGACGATTTACGAACAGAGTTCCTTCCTAAGATATAATCCGCAAGCCTAAAACCCATAAGTCGCAAGATAGCATCCCATTCACGTACTTTTATTGCCGAAGGCAATTTACGTCCCAATTCTTCGACGAAAACCTCCATGGATTTTATTTTAGGGCTTTTAACGAATACGCCTACACTATTCTTGCTAGTTTTACCCAGTAAGCGGTATTGCTACCAATTGAGACACCTGCACAAGAATAATATGAACAAGTCACAAAGAACAACGAAAAAACTATTTAGTATGGACTCTATCATAATAAGTTGGCAGAAGAATGAGATCATGAGTCACATAATGACCTCGACTGTTAGTGATTGAGACAATGCTTGGTAATTCCACATAAATCAATTTTTTTAATATTAATAATAAATTTATGTTCAATTCCAAGCATTATGTTTCATTTAATCATGAAGCAGTTCCACCAAGCCACGCCAGAAACCATTTCCTATATCGACTGATAGTATCAGACTACTCTAAGAGGAATCACAAATTTTTCCTTAGTTATGCAACGAACCGTGAACACTAACCGCTGATTCGTTCCAGTATCAACGTAACCGTTATCAGGATAAGTATTATTTTAAATAAATACTTCTGTCCACCTCCATAAAAACATTCTTTATGTTATTTATATCCAAGTTTCAACGCTTAGGTAGGCACCATATTCAAGACGATGAGAAACATTAAATTGTTTGACATAGTGGAGATTTTTAAACGTAAGAGAAAACCCCAAAATATCTTTACCAGACTTTTTTAAGTAACTGTAATATCAATGCTGAAAATTTGTACCAGTTTCACGAAGTGAGGAGAAATATGGAGAAAATGTTGGTGGAGGGAGTGAAAAGCGTGCAGTCAATACGAAAAAATACAAATGCATGGATGCACTAATTTTCTTCATCGAATGACTTTGCACGTAGAAAGCACATGCTTGGGAATGTATTTTGATAATTTTTTTCATGAATCCGTCCATTGCTGGTAACGATTTCGGATGGGAATTCCATACGAATAGTTTTTCACTCTTTCGTTGACCTGTCCTAAAAGTTTTTTGCGACATTTAAACAAATGTAGGAACCCCGAGACTCCTAATTCCACACACAACCGAACATAACAACATGCTTGATTTCAACGTCTCGCTTCTGAGGATAATTCACGACGGTCCGAAAGAAAACACGCGCTGGGAGAGTAAAAACCCACCATGTCCCACGGACGGCAGAATATGACCCTAAGAGGGAGGGGTAAAAAAAAGGACGGATAAAAGGTGAAAATATACACGTTTTGCATTTCTTCTTCGTCACAGGAGAAGGACGTAAAAAGGGATCGAGCCTAAATGCCACCATCCTCCAGCGTATGTCCCTTTTGTGGCGCTGGAAATTATTCTTGCGAGAGGACACAGCGAACCCCAGGCCAGCCAGGGTGGAACCCCACCCCCGCCATCCTCGCACTCTCTCCGGCCGAGTGACCCGAACCTTTCCCGGGTCGGACGGCGGTAACTAGCGTACACAAAAAAAAACTGCCCGCTTTCCCTCTCCCTCACCTCTCCTCCCCCATCCGTACGCTATTATTCTTAGCCAGGCCCAATGAGGAAAAAAAACAACTCTGATATATTCATATTGCGAATATAAATATATATATATAGCTCAGTCACCCTCCACAAAGGATGGAAGGGAAGAGGGTTTTTTTTTAAGTTCTTCGACGATGGCAAAGGCCGAACATTTGGACAAGTGTGTTCGTCTAGCATCAAGATGTTTATCCATTTTTATCTCATTGCCTATGAGGATTTGAGATAAAAATGGAGTTTTATAGACCAAATATATATATATATATACATATACACACACATATAAGGGACCCTACTATTGTCTTCCGAATAAACCTTTCTGTGGATTGATAAGCAACAATGGCAGGAGGTGGAAAGAACAATACGCACGATATTCCCTCAAGCGTATGAAGAAACTAATTTCTCCATCCCCCCCTTGTCTGTCGAAAAAGAGCACGGTGTTTATTTTTTTTCATTTTCCTCCAGCTCTCACGAAAAAAAGAGTTCAGACATGATTCAATTGAACCGTTTGGAGGGATTTGTTTTATCGATGTTACCCACCACTGACCTCCCACGGTTTAGTCTTCGCAAACACACACACACACTTTGCCCGCCCAAAGAACGCTCCTCTGGGCATTAAGTATTAAATATTCACGTTCAAGGTTTAAGCTTGTATAATGTAGGGAAAACCGCCATTCACCTATTTCTAAATGATTATTTATAAGACATGGACTAATATGCATTTTAGAATCAATGCATTGTGTTTAAACCTTATTTGCTGTAACCTTTATTCGACTAAAATTTCGTGAGAAGTATGTTGTACTCGAACGATCAATTTATGTGCAGAAATTAATATTTCGTGACAGATGAGCCTAAAATGCACTAATTGATTCCTTGAGTTTATTGTTGAATTTTGTTATAAATTAGCAAGATTAAAAGTCAGGGTAATAAAGCGTAAGTAAAATTTTAATTCCAAGCTCTTACTTCCTTAGAATTAAACACACATATCGTATGCACAGATGTATGCCATTTCCATTGGCGGTAATTTTCTACAAAAACTTGTGTTGCCTCCCAGTACGAAATTGTTTTGAAAACGATGTTACTATATACAATGGACTGATAACTTTCACGATGAAAAAAATGAACATACTTTTTCGAACCTTAAGAGCCTACAGAGGAAAAAGGTGCACTTTCTTTTTCTGAAACACGCACCGTAAACCTTAATTTAATTACATGCCTTTAGTCCTATGACAAGAATTCATGAAAAAATAATTACTTGCTAGATAAACTCGTGTCGTCTCGCAATTAACTTTCATTGATAAAAATCCTAATGGCAGTCACTGATGTGGATTTAACTGGAAAGTGGCTTTATATGAGAGACTTTTAAGAGAGAATGAGAAATTACATTATAAAAACATTTTGAAATCTGCACAAAACATGGCTCGTATCAGTAATAATATGCCGTCATTCGCGGAAAAGAAAAATTGTACACATTCAGAGAAAACATTCAGTTTTTTTAACCCCTCAAAAATGTGTACTGCCGATATATTTTGAGTTACAATATTCGCCTCAAACGGTTAGCTTCCCGACAAAGAAAAGCAAACATTTCAAAAGAATTATCACCTTTAGAAAAAGCATTACATTCCCGCGAAATTGCGATAGCCCTTTTTTCTCGGGGTACCTAACTGGGTAGCTGAAGGGCGACGTATAATAAATTAATTCCTTCGCCATTTTCTTTTGAGAAAATAAATTAGAATCGAAATTGCAAAAATCAATTAGGAATCCCCATTGACTTATTGATTAAACGTCAAACGGACTCCCAAAACGAATGTGCAAGATTCGTTTTGGGTAGCCCAAGAAGAAAAATCACAATCTTCCGCCTTCCACGAATTCAGGTGGTGTGCTAAACTTAGCTTTAACGGAAAATGGACTCCGAATATGAATAGTTAACATCGAACAGGGAGAAAGCCCTTCCAAGGAACAAAAATGTGCAGCGGTGGTCTGAGAAACTAACAAGGAGAATAACTCTTCAAATCCACCAAAAATCTTAGCGGAATTCACTAGGTAACCTTATTCGGAAACTTGCAGCAACATGACTCAAACTGCTTACCGTGCCCAACCCTACACCAAGTCCCCTAAATTCTGCTCGCATTTTCATATTCTAATTCGAACCAACCATAACTCAACTGCTGTTGGTACTGTTGCCTTCGAAACAGTCAGAGCAGTGGAAAGGCATTCCGAAATTACTGACACAACGCGGAAGGAACACACGAAACGGTTTGCGCACGAATACTGGTGACTTGGCCGAAAAATGGGAAAGTAATCGTGAAAAAGCCAATGGACTATCGAAGCATTGAGACCAATTTCAAGAAATTAGTTACGCCAAATCCCAATAATTTCCCAATGCCAAAAAACAATATCGATAGCTTTCCAAACATTCCACATAAAAGACACTAAATCTTATCCTCACAACACGCTTACCGAATTAGACCAGATGGAAACTCGAGAGGCATCACAATAATTAATATCTTAAAGAGTTCCTTGCAGAAAGCCAGCATGCTATAGTAGGTATTCATTAGTAGACTCTGACGGTAAATCATGAGGTCCTAATTCGGTTCCCGAACAAAATTATTAATTTTCGCTGAGTATCTGCTACTTGTACAGAAAATTATAGCCTAGTCGAAGTATACCGTAACTCCGGACGAATATCTCCAAAACACAATCATAAATTATCCCCCCACCCACACCAAAGCAATTCATCACGAAAATACGCAGTGAAATTCCGAAAACACTAATTTGGTTACCACGAGCAAGAAATCATTAGTATCTTCCAACTGTTACCATCGAGGGTTTACTAAAATGTCTTGAGAGTTCAAGTTTTTGCTCAGTTGAACTAATCTTCAAAAAGAGAGCATTGAGCGGAACTAAAACAAAATATAGGAGGGATATGACAACAGCAGACACTTTGAAATTTCCGTAGGTGAATTCTTCAATTTTGCCTAATGACGTTGAGCTCGTTCTCACTTCACGAGGTATCTAACGAGAATGCGGTCGTGCTCCGCAACAGTAAATAACAATGGAGATATTCGAGAGGAATTTTATTTTTTCCGCAGTGATTAATTGCCTGGATGCACGAGAGGCTCACTTATATTCATTGAAGACCCCGGACGGGTAGACAGCAAGGCAAAAGAGTGGGGGAGCGAGCCGTCGATGGCACCAGGAAATGGGAATACTAAGAGAGCACACTCATAATAAAAATGACCTCCCCAGCTTTCCCCTGGATTTCTCTTATCGAAAATGCACACCCACCCACCTCAAGACGTCATTACCAGAGAATATTTCAACACCATTAACTCAGTTGGGGGCTGTAACACAAAGCAGGCCTGTTGAAAAACTCAATATTTCATGTCTATGGAGTAAAAGTAATTAAATATTCGAGATTTTTGGAAATGTCCAGTATTTCAAGTTGGGCCAATATTTACAAGTTAATAACGAAAGAGCTTTGAGATGGGATTGTGAGTGTGGTGATCTGAACGATTTTCATATCCAATTCATCTTCACACGATTATACATAAGTAGTAAAAAAATACACAATGTGATATGCAACTGCACAATACGTACATCGGCTACTTTAGATAACGACCAAATTTCGACGGTTAAAACATCGATAAGGACTATAAATTATTGATTTTCATATGCAAATTACAGATATAAATGGACGGTTCATATTTCAACGACATGGGATATTCACCTTTCGAGGCAAAGGAGGGAGTTTATTATCCTGTGCCGCCTATGTTGCCGAAGAAGATTTAGTGCAGAGAAAGTCCTTTACCTGGAGGTGTCCTATTGGGGATTTATGGTGATTAAACATTTAGCGATATTTTAAAATTAATAGTCTCTCTCTTGGATGTTAACGAACATTCTCTGGATCAAATAACCCTTTTGATAGCCAATAATCAATTGTAATGGCGAGTCATTCCCATTAAAAATTAAAATGCTTCAAGTGTTCCATTGCCCTCTCCTCCATTCGTCGTCATAAAAATATCTCGTAAGTCTAAAGCTGGAATAAAATTATAGCAGTTAAAAAAATCATGCTTTGTTATCAACAATGCGAATGCAACTGATTTTCTTAGGGAGAATTTCACGCTCAAATGTGTCTTGAGAGTTCTTTCACGCGTTAAGTATCTCGACATTGTCAGACTTTTCAAGCGTTAAATCCAATTTCTTCCACGCTGTCTCTGGTGAAAAATCGATCAAAAAGAAGGCCGCGGGACACTTTTGAAAATGGAGATGATTTCGAATAAATCCCAGCATAAACCGGCGCTTAATTTTTTACGTTCCTCTATAAGAGAGATTGAAAACCTGGGAGATATAATGTATAACACCACCACAAGCAAGAAATTTGATGAGCAAGGAGAAAGACACCATATACATAGAACTTTCCGTTTTAACGTGAGAAAAAAAGGATATAAACGTTACGATAGGAAATTGTCAAAAACCGTCATGTAATATTCTGTTCGTAATTTCCTAAAACCAGGTTTTATGTCGATGTGCACAATACATTCCAACCTCCCCCAATAACGCACCCTATCGAAATGCATTACATGATTTATTATCAGGCAGACACTGAAAGATTTAACCACAATACTTGACGAGGGGTCTTTTCATACGATGCATTCACACTTTGCTATGAAAACTAGCCAATTCTCTCACGTAATACCATTATTTGGCGTTTCTTTCATCATACATACTTTCAAATGAACTTCAGTACGTCAAACTACGAGTAAAAAAACGCCAAATATTCTTGCCGTGGATATGCCAGATACAAAATTCGGAATATTGACATTCATGAATTCTCTTTTTTTTTGCATTTGGGAGTCCACTGACCGATGAAATTTATCAGTACACATAAATGACCGGATAGCCTTGAACTTATGGTCATAACTTTCAGGGCGGAGTTCTGGCCTGATAAATAGAAAAACTGTGAAATAGTAACGTTGCCGTGAGCCGTGGGTTTGACTCCAGAGAGCTAGGATTCATGGAATTTCACGAAGGAACACTATTCCAGAGAATCAAATAGAACAAAACATTTATTATTCGCAGCCGTTCAATTGGATCAGGAGGAAATTCAACCGGCGGTTTCGTAGACCAGTATGATTATGGACGGATGTTTATGTTCGACCGGTTGAAGTAAAGACACACTCTGGCGACGTTGTTAGTTCGACTGTCATTGAAATTCGTCAGTGGAACAATCGGAGTTCAATTGATACGTTCTTATCACGAATCATTTCTTTTATGAACAGTGGACTTCACAGTGCTCGCAAATCAATCATAAGCTTTCCCTCGTCCAACTCCTCGCCATTCCGTAATAACGACGCGGTCGGATTTATCAGACGCGTCACCTATCCCGAGAAAGCATGGTATTCGACAATCCCTCCAATCGGGAATGGAAAACTCGATGCGTGGTGGATCCATCGCGAGGTCCTGATATCCAACGAAGGTGCGAGGATGTCGGGGGATTCCAGTGCGAGAGTGGTTCCGGGCAGTTTCGAACGAGCGGAATCGATGATGAGGTCGCTCATGGACCCGACTCGCACCCGAGAATTCGGACGGCGCGAGAGAGAGAGAGAGAGCACACTCGACTGGGCACCATCCACGCTCACGTGCGGCGCCCTTTGAAAACGAGGAGCGAGCCTCCGAAGATGAGCCAGCCGCGCGCGCGGCGCGCAAGGGCGATGAAGCCCCTTTATCGACTCGTCTCCACCGCGGACGTCATGCCCTTCCATACCCCCGCCCCGACGACCGTCATATCCCGAAAACCGCCGCAGAGAACGGGAGTTGATTTCAAGCAGGGTGGGAAACCAGGCGACGGCCCGGTCAGGTTCCCGGATGCGGCGCGCGCGTAACGTACAACGCCGATTTATCGACTGCGACCTGAGATGCATGTGATGTCGTAAAATGGAGCAGTTAAAAAAAAAAAAAAATTCGAACCGTCGCCAATCCTCTACATCTCTTGTAAATCCTCCATTTAAAATGTATTCGACCGCATGTGCTCCAACATTTAACGGTTAGACCTCTAATGGAGACTATTAACCAATGCTAAAAAATTATCGTACTTTACCCAAGGCCTTAAAATATAAACTCCCCATTCAACGTCATCTTGAAATTAATTAAACTCGGCTCTACGCTCACGTAGAGCCGAGTAATTCCCCCCTCCCCTCTCTCTCGCTCCCTTTCCTAATGCTATAACTTCTTGCACACACTAACATCCCATTTACCTTTAAACGTTTCTCCTATCCACTTTTTCCGCCTTCTCCGAGTTTCAAGCAATTTCCAATCCGCTACTAATTTACAGAATTCCTTTTTCATATTTCTTTTTCCATCCAATTCACAATACTTTCACACAGAAATCACATATGAACAACAAATGGAAACAGTGCCAAGAAAATTCGGGTTATCCTATTATTACTATCATAATAATGTTCGTAACCCTGTGCAATGAAAATTTATTAATTTTAAGATTGCTTACGATAATAACGCAAAAGTAAGAAAGTTTCAATGACAACAGAAACTTAGATGGAGCTATCATGGACCGAAAAAACCAGGGAAAAAGATCCACAACACTACTAAATAGGATTCTGTGGGATCAACAAATATCTAAGAAATTACTGTACGATATCCCATCATCAAAGGCAAAACTGCAAATGGATGAGAAGTATGGCAATTAAAGTAATGGAATAGGAAGACACTACAACTAAACGAGCCACTACACTATAAGAGCAACAGAAATGGGCTATTGGAGGCCGCTGGACGATAGAAGATTGAAAGATTCACAAATGAAAGAATACGTTACGTTATAGGAGCCAACCATAATATAACAGATGACATGATGACAAAGCAGTTAAAGTGGCTCGGGCATGTGCAGAGAAAGATGGGGAAGATATTCCCTAAGCAATTGTAAAACTTGAGAGCCAAAGGGAAAAGAGGAGGTCCTCGGAAAAGCCGGAGACGGAGTATAGATATACAAATCAGTGAGAGGGGCTCAGAAGAGGACCTATCGAATGATAGTAAAAGACTAGAAATAGGGAGACGCCGGAGGAATTTAAAACGGACCTATAAACGCTAGACAATTTGAAAACATGACGACATATTTAAACAGTTTAGGTGATAACATATAGGAATTTCTTTAACGCCTCACCAGCTTCCTCGTACACTTTCAAATTAGCAGTTGTGTACCATTTATCAGTTCCAATAAGGGATATTAAACAACCCTGGCATTAGGCAAACGAGAATTTATGCACCGTCTCAAGGTGGAACTCATCGTCTCGATGTAAACCATGCAAAAAATTACGCACGACGCCGACGCACCCACGCAAATTCCGACGTTCTAGTCGCGACGCCTGGGCGATGCTCGTGTGTGTTTGAGCACCGCACTGCCCCGGGTAGAGGTCGGAGGCAGCCGAGGAAAAATGAAGCGGCGTGGGAAACACTCGCCGGCGTTGCCCTGGTGAATTCACAAGAGAACCCCTTCCCGCTTCCCATTCCCACTTCCCATTCCCTTTTTTTCATAAAACACACGCGCTTGAGCGCGCACACGCGATGCAAACACGGAAAAAAACACGCACACACACACGACATAACGAGAGCGATTCCGAACGTGCCCCCGACACAACCAGCCCTTAAATTCGGAGCAGATTTGTTTCCGGGGCAACAGAAATCAACGGGTCGACGAGGGGGTGGGTAATGGCGGTGCCGGAGGAGGAGGGAAGGGGAGTCCTCCGCGGAATTTTTTTTTTTAGTCGGGACCCCTTGAAAAACAGAGAAAGGGTACCAAACCCTCATTGCCGTCGCACGAAGTCGTTTGAGGATCAAGAGTTGGCGGGGGAGGAGGGGCGGGGAAGGGATGCAGGGATAAGACGGAAAAACGTTCGCAAGCGATGTGGAGTGAAACCAGGTTAGGATTTAGGGTGGGAGACTGAGGGTGGTTGGGGGAGAGCGGAGAAAGGGGAACGGGGGGGGAAAGGGGCGGAGGTGAAGGATTGAAGCAGTGGGAGGGGGGATAGAGAGAGATCGATATCGCACGAATGTGTAAAGGGGGAGGAGAGAGAGAGTGAGAGATAGGGGAGAGAAAATGAGAATGGAAACTGCGATGCGGGTGGGTGGGGGGGAAGATGTGAGGAAACGGAAAGATTCGTTTACTGCCCGTGGTCTAAAAGAAACGAGAGGAACAAAACAATGTGGGGTCAAGCACAAGCTACGGTTGTGAGCAGCCAGATTTGCTAAATGCTGTTATGATCAACGTAGGAGTGTAACAAAGTTATTGGAGGATTTAGGCTGGGAACCACCCGTTGGTCGTGGGCTGAAATATAGGTCAAATTTATTATATTAATATGGAGAAGATTACTTCAGGGAAGAGGTTAAATGTATATTGAAAACCCCGTCATACTATGGTATATCAGACCGCGCCCTGAGAATCAGGGAGATAGATCGTAGAGCAGATAGATTTAAAATGTCATTTTTCTCCCGAAACATTAGAGATCAGAATAAACTAGGGCCTAGGGATCCTTAAGAAGAGTAGGGTATATATTTTCTTTTCACCCTGCATGTTTTCTCTCGTTTCCTTTATTATATATTAAATGTTATTTTACTTTATTTCCGCATGATATGTATATTTATTGTGAAACGATTTTCATTCGAAAGCCTAACATGTCCCGCATGTCGTGGAAGATGTACTACTATTTTATTTTGCATGCGGGTTGGTTCATTCCGAGTGCAAGGTGTTTCTTGACATTTGCACTTGGGAGTGAATGTGAATGTTTGGTGGTGGCTCACCCCCTGCCACGCGCCCTTGTGGCGGGATGCAGCGTAATGATTAGAAGTAGAACCTTCTTTCTAATCCCTTTGCAGTCGCGAGCGCGGGCTTCGGATGCCCAACGAACGCATATGCCTGCCACAGTCACTGCAGGTCAATCCGGAGGGCTGGAGGTTACTGCGCGGGCTTCCTGAGGGCGACTTGCAGATGCTACAGGTCGTGATGAGGAGTGCGAATACGATGACGACGAATACCTCGCCCGTCGTCTCCACCGACTAGATGGATGTCACCGATGAAAATGACCTTCAATTTTATTAATTTTAAATGATCCTCACCTGCCTATGAATGTCGAAATTTGAATTGAAACGAAACATTGTGTTGTCTATTCTGTTGCATTTCCGAAATAAATCTTTATAATTGAAAGATGACTGACTTTCTGGATCAAATCTCCTTTGGTTTGAGTTTTAGAATCATAGTATCATAGCGGTGTCAAAAAAGACATCATCACGAAAAGTCAGCGTATTAGACATCAGAACATCATTACCGAGACGTCCTAGATTTAAATCGAGCGATAGTGAAGCGGCTGAATTTGCGATGTGTGTTTGTGGTAGAGTATCAGTGTAACGATATATGCGGTGGATACTGGTCGTTCAACGGATTCAAAATTTCCAACAGTTTCGCCCGTTGGGTTAAAAATCAGCCATCCCGATTGCGAAACTTTCTAAAAATGCCATTAGCACTCGGTGCGTGATCCCCCTTCGTCTCGTGACCCGTTGCGTCTTCCTGTTCCTAATTTAATCCTCGCCACCTAACTACCCACTCGCTAGAGAGGTCCCTTCCTCCTTACCTCCTCCCAGCCCCATTAGGATCTATAATTGTTCCCACAGGTAAAGGAGTTAATCATTCGTGAAATTATGTCGATAATTTAGAAGGAGAAGAGCACCCGTTTTAACCTAGCATATTACGATATGACAGCGTTTGCAGTTGTTTTCATGCATGTTTGTAGTGAGAAGTCTAACATTGTCCCGCATGTTGTGGATGATGTTCAAACTATTTTATTTTGCATACGGGTTGCTTCATTCTGAGTGCAATGTGTCTCTTAACATTTGCATTTGGGAGTGAATGTGAATGTTTGGTGGTGGCT
>WURS02471165.1:0-13036 GCA_011762765.2 Rhinocypha anisoptera | reverse complement strand
TTTTTCGGGAGTTGTTTGCCCTATCGTTGGTCTGGGAGAACTTTCTTTTTTAAGTGTTTCTATCTGTGTGTATGTGTGTGTATACATACATACATATATATATATATACCTACACATGCTACTCTGTTCGTAATCATTTCCAACTTCCTCACCCAAATATTGAAGCCACTTTTAAATGTTCCTATCCCTTAGTTATATCCTATAATTTTTTAGGTAATATTATGTACATGTATATACTTAATTCCTTGTTTATTCATAGATTTGGCCGAGTTTAAGTCGCTAAAAGTGGACATTGGGTGTATTTTCCCCTCTCATTTCCCTCTTCCCTTCATTACCCGCGTTCAGCGTGTGCTTCGCTCCTTGCACCCTCGTTCTCTGAAAATGATACTTCAAGTAGTTGAAGTTCGATTGAATGAAATGGTATTTCCTTGGTGAAATTCCTAGGTGGTTTATTACTTATCACAGCTCAAGCATCTGATGTGAGTCAGAACCCTAAGCAGGCATGTCGGAGAGTGCAAAAGACAGGCACGAGTTATAGCAAACGAACTCATACATGCTACTACTTATGGGAGATTTAAATTTCAATTACCGATATCGGTTGAATTCTTTTTATTGCAATACAATACCGATTACACAACAGTTATGCCTAAGAAGCCAACTTACTATTCATTATTGAATGAAGCTCGTATATTTAATTAAGAATCTGTATTTATCAGAGAAGAATGTTTTGTTGGGGAAAGGATAAACGATTTATACGAATAAAATGAAACCATATTAATCAAACATCATTTTAATGAGTGCGATAGAATATTTCAAACAAACCTAAGTGGTTCAGATTTTGGATAAAACTCTTTATGTGTCATTTCCGTAGTGGTAGAGCAAATCTCTTGAACGCATTTAATATTCTATTATTTATTTGTTCTCGATCACAGGAAAATGCGAAAAAGACAATTTGAAATGAAGATCATGGCCATTCTATAATTTCCTTCTTTTGAAATAAGGCTAGGATCACTACCAAATCAATATATATATATATACTTTAATAGACAGTTTTACTTTAATTTCAAGACTCATATCTTATTTCCTCATTTTAATTTTTATAACTACTGAGAAATATTATTCCATAATTTAATTTTGGGGAAGGAGAAATATATTTTAAAGTTGGAGAAAATAAGTTTTAATGGATGAAAATATATACTTGCATAGTGGACAATTTCCAGCGAAACAACTGGTTTCGGAAGAGCAACATATATCCTAGACATCAAACACCACAACATTTCCTGTATATACTGTGAATTTTTCCGAGTTCTCTCATCTTTGTTCTATTACTCACATTGTCCAATCTTTTTCGTCATTTCTACTTTCCCATTTTGCTAATGATTCATCTGCAGGTCACAGTCCCACAGAAGTCATTCTTGTTTTCACTCTTGTGTCACCTAATTTATTGGCTGAAACTGAACGGGACAACGAATAGTTAGCACTATCACATGTTTTTAGAACCCCCATTGAATGGTTGCGTCTGAAATTCCCAATTATTAAAACTTGTTCACCGCAAGGAGGCATGCACTTTCAAATACCCGATCCGAGGAGACTAGCTATTTCGGTCACCCCTCGGCGTGTTGATCTCCGAACTGACGAGGATGGATGAACCCTTCTAAAACAAGCAAACTCGGTAAAATATAGACTGCAGTTAGGCTGATTCAATGACCGCCATATGAGATATCCAATTACGAGTTTATCATTCCTCACTTGAAATTACAGGATAAGATGCAGGCAGCCATGGTAGATGATGTATATTCAATACTAGAACAACCACGACAGTATTCAGTTCTAGGGGTTGGTTTTGTTAGGCGAGGGTAGACCTCACCTAGTGCTAAGCCCAAAGGAGTGTGAAATTCATTCATAGAGGTGGGGGGGGGCAGTTCTATTCTCTGTAGTGCCTGCGGTTTCCCAGGAATATACCTACTGCCCAGAAAAGTCTCTCAGCTCTTGAGGTGACCAGGTTTCGATCCATGGTACCTCTACTATTGGAGTTAATTGAGAATGGACGCCACACATCTTGTCATCCCTCTGGCTTGCACTTCAAAGCTCTGGGGTATTTACCGGTTAATCTAACCTTCAATGAAATTTAGTACTCTTCTCTCCTTATATGGCTTCGGATTATGTGAATATAATCGTAAAATGTTTGCGGATAATTTTTATGCTTCCCGAGTCACTTTCTCTCTAAGAATCGAAAAAAATAATGGAAAATTAAATTGACATTATAAAAAGCACGAGGCCAGTTCAGATGCCAGGCACGGAGAAAAAAGATCACTCGCTTAAATCTGCTGATATTAGTGAAAATAAATCGTGACAGTGATTTGCTTTGAAAGAGAAAAAACAAATTAACTGGCCAAGACGTTTGACAAGATTTGAGAGAATCCAAAAAATTCATTTCCCCGTTACAATTCCGCCTATATAATGAAGTTATCGAACATTTTCTTAGAATGTATAAGTATTCCATCCGTGGGAGGAATACCTATAAATTTTAGAAACTATATTTTTTACGTCACAATAATAACATAAAATAGACATGATTTTGGGTACCATCAATTACAGCTAAAAATTATTCCAATCCTCCATGTAACCATATGTACGAAAATGTGTATTTAAGTTTAGAATATAATTGACCATAAACGGTCATAAATTCTGCGTATTTACTGCCTCCTTTCGTTCCAACTCATGCCTAATCGTTTCTTTACGCTTTCCCAAATTTTACACTCTTCAACAACTCCTCTCCCTTTTATATTTCTTCCTTCAACTTTTCCTATATTCTTCGGATTTACCCTAAGCGGCATCCCCCTCTCCTAGCCACTCATTTGTTTTCCTTTCCGTCCTTCCCCGATTCAGAAACCTCCAATTTGCGTTCCTGCACTTTACACTTATAAACAGTCTAATAATCCATATAATGCTACGATCCATATGTAAAAGGTACTTACTAATGCTTTTCACATCTTTATCTAAAGTAACCCTTATATCATTTCTCGTAACGACTTCCTTCGCCTACCCAATTCTTTTCCTTATTTGCAATGGTCAGTTTCTTCTAGAATAATGGCGAGGTTACTGGAGTAATCCATGCACTCCAATTTAAGCTCTCCTATTTTATTTACCGTTGGTATTATATTTTTGGAGAATATCATGACTTTTGTATTAATGTGCTTTATTTTCCGCAAGTCTCCCTATACAGGAGTATTGGTAATAGTATTGAATATTTGTCCAATGGAGCGACGATAGAGTTGCCAAAAAAATGTATGCCCATTTTCTCGGAATTGAAATTTGTGCACGCGAAGAAAATAGTAAATTTCAACCGGGCGTGCAGTCATGTCATGAAGCCCTTCGGTGAAAAGAGGACTGGAAGGGTGAGAAATGGAGTGATATAGAGTAATACGGATTGAACACTAACATGCGAAAGAAGCTTTATGCCTTGATGATTGGTTTGGCGATGCGGAGAAAAGGGATGAAAGTCGAAAAAAGATCGAAAAGATACATGAGATGAAAGTTAAATCGCTTGACTGTAACTGGTATAATGAAAAATAAATGGGTAGATTTGGCCGAAGAGAGTATCTTGGAGGAGAATAATGTAGGCATGTAGAAAGATAAGGAAACAATGAGTGGATATGATATGGTCAGTTAATGGACACCGTGAAATCAGACTTTCTCAAAAGATGATGAGATGCCAATACGTGGATGAGAGAGAGAGAAATTTATGAATATTCGCTGATAAAAACTAACTCACTGGAGATCACTAATCCAATGTGAAGAAATAAATGAAATTCTAATGCCAGCAGAAAAGAAGTTTCTGTTTTAAAAGCGAGATAGCCTGAGAGGCGCAGCGACCGAAGAGAAGTTTCACTTTCGATGAAAACTACTGGGAGGACTCGTGGACAGAAATGTAAAATTAAACCACTGTGGCCAGATACTCCCTGCTGGAGTGGAATCGGACGGAAAATATGAGAACGAGATTGTTTTGACTTGTTATCCGAAGCGCAAGGTCGGTTCTGCCAGGTGGGGCTCCGAAAAATGCTAAAAAAAATTGAATAGCTCTTAAAATGGTTTATCTTGAGCTCTCTCAAAGTCGACTTTAGCCCGAGACGAGAGACGTTTAGGTGACAATGATGAAAATGCTGCCCGAGGAAGAAGGGTAGTCAGTTTAGACGGTAGACAAGGTCGGGCAGAAGTGGAAACTATCGCTCTGCGGTTGTCACTGTTGTGATCGATTCAAAACAAGGCTCGTAAAAATATCGAATGTTCACGCGTGCACCCGTGTCCGAAAAAAAATTCCGTGATCAAACTTTTTGGAACCATGGCGGAACACACCGTCGTAATAAAACGTTAGGACAATAGAGGACTCTTGAGAGAGAGAGAGAGAGAGAGAGGGCATTCGGTTTAGATAAAAAAATCGACACTTCCACACGTGGCTCCAGATGGCTGGATGTCAAAACAACAAACGAAACCGACTAGTGTCGTTTTTCCTTGCCGTTTTCATCAGGCACCTTTTGGCAGGTCCGAAGCCGTTCAAACAGCTGTCCGGCTAAGAGCGTCGGTGCTATTGATGAAACTTGCATCACAACGAGGCGGGGGAACCTGTGCGCGCGCCCTACACAACACGTGCCTCCAATCGAGGAAGGAGAAAAAAATGCACGCAGAGCAGAGCCAGCCAGCCGAACTTTTACTCGCTCTGGCTGGCGAGGGTTACGGATGACCGTCCGTGCAGGAGAGCGAAAGCAACAACGAAATAAACAATGAGGCGAGATTCCCCGCACACGTGACGGCGATGGGCGGGTGACAAGAGGGAATTCGTCCGCGATCCTTCGCGACGATCGCCTCGCCCCATAGAGGGGAGTCTCCATTACGAGTATTTTAGAATCAGTGAAAATATACCGAGTGAAACGGCGAACATTATTTTGCGCACGTCCTCCATAAACGCTCCGTTAGCCCGAAGGTCACGCGACACGAAAATTTTCGAGGAAATCACAATGTTCGCTCTCGAAACGCCTTTTCAATTCGAAACGATTCGACGCTCCACGCGGCCGTTCTCATCGGGATTCGTCCGAAAAGTCGGTTTGAGGCTACAATCATGCGTCGGCGCGTTGAGAATCCGCAGTGATGGGAGACAACCGTCTGATCGCGATTTGGCGTATAATTCATGTGTAAAAATATGCATGTCGATTCGTGGAAAGCGTTCAAAAGTGCACCGAGTAATCCTCAGAAAATGTCCACAAACCCCTTGTAATAGTCTGTCATTTTAAATAACAGTAGGATTCTAATCCCAGCTCTGGAATTAGTTTATCCAGTTTTCTATGAAAGGGGATATGATTTTCTTTTACTTTGCACATCATACGAACGAAACGGAGGAGCAGATTCCAACTTACAAAAAGAGATTCGGATGACGATTGTTTAATGTGACAACAGTATGTATTCTGGACTCGTAACTGCTGAAGAGTTATTGTTTCCATAATCGGCAGAAATTCCGTTCGCTAGCCCGAGAAATGACAAATTTCACTACTCAAAGTCCTATTTTGAATATAATACCCCCCATTGTCCATTGTATTGAGATTGCTGGAAAACATATACGCCAGCCCGTATGGCCACATTATCAGACATTAAATTCAACCATACCGAGGAAATATGCTTACAAAATATCCAACTATATTTCGTAATAATCCAAGCGGGCATTAACATCGGAGTTGGCTACTTGTTTTGAAAAATTCGTGTTCGAAAATGTGATATTTTAGTTAAAATAAATATTCTGACGGGAGTAAAACTGGTTTTATTCTTGCCGTCCGAGGGCGACAGAGCCAAGCTCTGAAGGGAATTCAGTGTTCCGAGATCTTTCACACAAATACATTTTAAACTGCATGAAAAAGGGTAGTGCTGCAGGGATTAGGACATCAACCAATGGTTTGACAAAAAGGCGTGTAGAATTCCATTATTAAATAAATGACAACGACCAATCATAATTGAGTGGGACTACAGTTTTAGGATAAATTAACTGTCACTTTGCTTGCAGCCACTTTATACTTATTTCCCTAATTTAGCTTTATGTTGTACTTATTTTATTTTTTGGTCTGAGAAAAAAGTGCAAAAACAGACTGGAATTTTCATTACATTATCAGGGTCTCCATTCTAATTTTGTAACGACGATATAAATTTACATAATAGCCAAGCAAACTGAAAACAATTAGCTCAAAAGGCGCACAATATTCAAACTGCGGAAACTGCTCCTGGAAACCTCATCAATGTTATGGTATCCGGTGTGGATACCTTATAAGTCCTCGTGTCCGCTCAAGGCATGTAAGTATCCTTGGTTTTTTCAAGTTTTTTATAAGTAAACTATCTTTGCAAAAATGTTACCGTGTTTCACATAAAATATGAATGAAAAAAAGGCGAAAGAGAGGAAATATTTAAAAGAATCAATAAATCAACCACTTCATTGTCATCCATAATATACATGACAAGAATGAAGCAATTGAGAGATATTATAACATACAAGTATTGATAATAATAATGGCAATATGAAATCTGTACGTTATTTTTATTGTATACTGCCTCAAGTTTATAGTTTTTATAAAGTAAATTTCCAAAGTGTATAAATTCATTGTATAAATCATAATTTTTTGGGAAATGAGGGAATTAAAGAAATTTAGTATTAGACTGGACCCTAATTTTACTTCCAAGATTATCATGCACACCATTACTTTATAAAACAACTTTCTTCTTCCCGACGACTGGTAATGCAGTGGTTTGAAAATTACGTACTTAATGACGGGAATTTTAAGGAGCAGTGGTAAATGGCAACTTTAAGTGCTAAGGGAAATGGGGAATCGCTAAAGCCTTTAGCGCCTGAAAAATTAATTTCGCCAATAAATATCGAGGTGAACCGGTCCGTGGACCGATCGCTAATATAACATCCCAATTCCCGGAAACTATCCCGCCCGATCGGCAAGCGATCAACGATTATATTACACGTTCGATTTCACCCTATCTATAAAAAAAAACGCATTATCCTTGAAGGATTATCATCGGCTTGGGAGCCATTGATTATGCACGGTTTGAGACATGGCGAATAATGCCCACTCGATTAAGCAAAGAAATGTTGTGTACGGAGTCTTGCATTCTTCTCATTTATTTAAACTAATGGACTGAGGCGCCGAAAGTGTCTTTTCATTCCGGTGGCAGCAGGCGGTCCAAATCACTACATCACAATAAAAACTGTTACGCGTGGAATTAGCAGTCACTGAATAATTTTGTCGTCTCGTGGACTTATGTCAACTTCACTAACGGTCGAACCTAAGGATTGAAAGCAATTAAGGGTGATAAAATGATATTATTTAAAAGATTCTCATTGATCAATAAAGTGAAACTATGTGGGGCTAGGAATTACAAGGGACTAAATGGATTTTTTAAACCAAATAAAGCAACGTAATATTTTCAAATTATGACTTATGAACTAGACTGCAGTTTTGTCAATGGTAATATGAAGGACAATTTTTCATGGGCTTTATCGCATTGCGCAACGTATTAAAGTGACATTTTGGATTAATGACTTTTGATCAAGAATGCAGTTTCGTTTTTAATGTTACGGAGGAGAATTTTTCACACGTGTGATCTAACTACGCAAAATGTACCTAAAACAGTGGTTTCTCTGAGAAATCATAACAATGCAGTTTCATGTCATATCCAGATATGAAATGAAAATTTTCGACGGTACCACCCTGCTTACGTTTTCCCTCACCAGAATGTCACGATAGATTCGTTTGAATAAATCTCTTCCCAGCGCTTCCGAGCTAATTGACAATGAAGTGTCATACATTTTGGAGTACTTTCTCCGGACAAGATTTTTAATGCCATGTTATTGGGTATATGTGTTCACTAATTGAAGTTGTAAATTTGGCAACCATTATTTATGTAACTGAATTTCAAAAATTAAAACCATTGTTTCGTATCAGACTCGTCAGGCTAATTTTCGTCCGAATATCTATCATCTATTATTTCACATCGACACAAGAGAACTTAATTTTATTGGTACTAGGGAATAAACATGCGACCAGGTTTACTGTTATTATTTTCAGTGAAGCATGGAGAAGGTCGTATAGTAGTCCACCTCAAGAAAACCTGAGGACTTCGGAGTAGGATGTGGTTTGCTGATGAACTGGGAAGGGATGAGCTATGAGAATTTTCGAGAAACACATTTTGAGTGCCTAGAAGTCAGGGTGGAAAGGTTCAGGAGGAAATCAGTGGCTTTCCTAGCAGGTGACAGGAGGAAAAGCCACTGCTGTTGAACGAGTCTCAACTTTCGCGTAACGAAAATTAAGTGTCATCAATTACGTCGCGCCCAAGCAGAAAATTGTAAAAATGCGGCGGCAGACAGGTAGAGTCGATTCAATGATTCTTCTTTCGACTGTCCCACAAGATGCTACTTTCATAAAAAAATTAGTCTTAAGACGTACACAAGAGTGGGTTCTACAAGAGTGGCCCCTCTACCCCCAACTAACACAACTGCCTGAAACTTGGTTGGGATGGAATTACTCCCAAACACAAGGAATAATAATAAAACACTAGTCAATTCACTAGGACGGGAGTGAATTAAATCGAAACACCACGACTTCGCTTCGTTCGTGAGAGTCCTCTTCGCCCTGTCTTTAATTTATGTTCCTCGCTTTCCCCGGATGACATTTAAAACTCCCGCCATCGGTTTTTCCTTTTCATGAAAACACGAATTTCGTCGTGGGATAGCGAGATGTGATGGCGCGTAATAACCAACTCTCTTTTCTCAAGACTGTTCTAGCCACCCTCTCTCTTTTCTTTTTCCTTGAAACGGGGGGGATATGGTTCACTTTTATAAAGAAGTAAATGCCTGTTCCGTGGAATGGATGATTACCGGACGCACGTTAGTTACTTCCGAGATGCAACCTGCGTTTAAGGAGGTTGGATCGCAAAATGAAAGTCGTGTCATTTTATTCATATTTTTGTTACTCAGAGAAAAATGTGTTCTCACGTAAACATGTAAACGGAAACCCTCTTTGCGTACTAATTTTTCCATAAATCGCACTTCAATGGCGAGAATGGGATAGTTGTTTTCATGTCGCAGTCATGTCATTTTTTCGAAAAACTGGTATAAGATGCTAATTCTGAAGATATATAAGATGGTAGCAATATAAATGCACCAATTTGTGCTAGTTTCAGAGAAAATAGCGATTTTCTGCAATTATATCAGACGAAATGGGTTGGTGACATTAAAACGGCGTTATAGTCGGTCGACGATTTGGAAAAGCAGTTTCATTGAAATACTCGGTTATTTCAAATTAAAGTCGAATATCTATTGAAAAAGTCAAAACTTAAATGAAATAGGTGAACCAAAGGAAAATCAAGGACTAACCAAAGAAGTAAAAATGAAACTACGAGCCAAATACCACAATACAACTCACACCGAAGTCTACTTCCGTTCATATGCTCCCCCTAACGCGGGCTCATTTCGGCGTTGCCGGATTTTTTTAAGAAAATTAATAATTTCAAAATGAAAGAGAATATGATGTGGAATGATGTAATATTCCAATATAACTTTAAATATTAATATTTATGTAGTTACTAACGGTTTAAACTTTATATAAATTCATATATATATATATAACGAACACACGCACACACTTATAGACATTCACACACAGAAACAATAAAAAGATAGACTTACATTTCGGATATATTTCGGGGCTCCTTGCCCCTTTGTCAATCTGAGAGAACTCTGAGATTGAGCTTCAGATATATATATATATATATCTGAAGCATGGGCATTATTTTGACTCAACTTTTAGGCTGCGAAAAGTATTTATTAAAAACACTTTTCAATGATTACTATGCAACTTTAGTGTGACACTTTTTCTAAATGACAGCAAAGGCATTTTGTAAGATATAGCAGCATTATTTCATTGGCGTGCAAGCATATCCAAATATCCCTGCGATTTTGACTCACGCGGTTGCGAACCAACCTCCTTAAGAGTAAGCACAAGAAAGTTCACTGTGGAGGCCGTCACTTGGTGGAAATCCATGATGGAATGATGGTTTTTTAAAAAATAACTCTTATATTTCCACAAAAGAAATATATATATTTCTTTTGTGGAAATATAAGAGTTATTTTTAAGTAAGCACAAGGTCTCGTAAAGGGTTATAAATTGATGAGAGAACGGAATCTGCGGATTCAAACGTGACATCATCATATTCCATTTACCATCGAAACGTGGATCTGACTGCATGGCCCTTTGTTCAACCACAGATTGGAAAAGTCTGCGCAAGGAGAGAGAACATGGGATGAAATCTGCCTCCCACCAGTATCGAAGGAGAACTCCCAAAATTAAAGATCCAGGGCAGCATGAAAAAAATCCATTTGGAATTTTCAAAGTAATAATAATAACAATAATTTGCATAATCCCTCTTCTCCATTCCGGATTCATTGTGAACTATTCCAGCCCGAACGAAATCAAACCCGCATGAAGGGTCAAAATAGGTAAAGATGACAAATGCACAGTGAAGTTTTCCATCAACTTAAAAAGTCGACAGGCTGAAATATAAAAGGATACTACCTCAGAGCCTAGATGATAAAAAAATACTCAGGATAAGAATAACCTTGATTCATACGAAGAAGTATACATGGAAAAGAGTATAACCCACTTCTTCATGAATTGAAATATTCACTATGTACCAAAAAGTGTCGTTAATCACAACTGACCTACACGATAATAAACGAACTTTCGCCAGAACCAAAATTAACTCGGAGATAATACTTTTAAATTTCAAAGTTGAAGTTGCGGCTAACTGCACGGACAGATATAAAGGCTAAGTGGCTATCTTGAATGTCATTATGACTTAAAATGTTGCCGTAAGCAAATTAAACCCAAATGCAATCTGCCTTGGCGGAACGAAAGACCGAAAAAATGAAAAAAAGTGATAATTAATTTTCAAGTACTTCGTAAAGGAGGCGCTGGACTGGACTGTGGATATGACTTTGGAGGGACCGATCGGCGAGCGATACTTTTTAAGGTTGCGAAGGCGAAACATATTCACACTGCGCTGATAGTATGCCAGGGGGAATATTCATTGTCTTCATTTTTTACCACAATATATTTCAGCGACTTGATGTCCATATTCCAGCGGCCTCTATACTCGGTCACCTCGATTCAATCGCTCTAACCTCGACGGGAAAGAAAATGAAGCAAGTCAGCAAATGACAAACGAGATGAGATACGTCGCACTTATTTCCCTCGCGCGGTTTCAGTCTCGCCATACAAGCCAACCATAATTGCCCCGTTGACTTCTTAATCCAACCAAATCATTTTTTTTTTACTACGGTAGGTAACTGTCACAAGAATTGTTATGGATCATTCGCTAATTCATGGACGTGGGAGATTCTCCCAGGGGACTTTTAGCCGACATTTATCTTTGAAGCGTCACCAGATTAGGAAGATCTGAAGTTACTTATTTTTGATATTTGCACAAAGAAATTCACGCTATCAATGCAGCCAAACTTGTCCCATATAGTCCAGTCGACGACGTTAAAAATAAGGGTGTAAGCTCCGAATTCTTTGGGACAACACCGATTTTGATGAAAATTTGGGATTAGGCCTGTCTTACCCTCCTATTAAAAAGTTATGATGACATTTACAAAAAAAATAAGTTTTAAACATTTTGAAATTTTTAAATGGGCATTCGAACTGAACAAAAATGACGTCACTGTTCATAATGTTATTTTGTATTTATTGTAACGTTTTATCCCTTAAAAATCACCCCCTTATGATGAAATTCACACTTTGCACACTTTGCGCTCAGCAGTCCCCGCTATTACTTTCCAACAAGCCCTGCTCTTCCCCTTACACTAACACCAATCAATTACTTTTCAACCATCAATTATCCAAAATTCAACTCCGAATTGACAACAATGAAACAAATGGCCAGCTTGAATCCGCGGAACACACTACGTTCCGGTGCGCTATGCTATGCATACAATAGCTTATTTCTCGATAACATTTTTAATTTTAAAGATATCTAATTGTACAAAAGCTCGTTTTACAGTAAAATTTTGAGAGCTTTAAGGACTGTAAATTGATACTTTTTTAAATTTCTAGTATTTGAGATTTTTGTGGTTAAGTGGCTTTGGGGAGGTGCATTTTGCACTCAAATACGAACTTCAAAAGGTGATATCTCAATTAATTATAAACTTGGAAAAATAAAAAAGGGAAATTTTCTCAGAAATGAAACTTCATTTTTGTATGCTAATATTTTTTTCGTATCTATTTTAGTTGTCGAATCATATTGAAAAAATTAAAATTTTTTCAAAAATTTCAACTATTTTTTCAATGTTAAATCTAACTTTTTAAAAAGCTAAGCATTATAAACCACCAAAACTCACTGATGGTACTGTTACTACCTAGATAAAGTCAATTTTAAATGGATTTTACCTAATTGCAATTCTTGCGATTAAGCCGTTGGTTTGATTCCTGCGTCTTTTTTCGAAAAACGAGACAATCGTTTTATTTTCGCCATAACTTCGTAAGTTTTTATCTATCGACTTTTAAAAAAACTTATTTTGAAGCGTTTTTTTAAGTACTTTAAAAAACATTATATACATTTTTGTCCAAAAATGCTTCGTTTTCCTATTAGTCGATGTTTACAAATCCGAATACAGTGTTCGGCGAACCAACAGTTTCCTTCAACGAGACCTATTACAACTACAGAAATAAAAATAAACTCGATAAATTTGTTATTAGGTAAGCTTCACTTATATCTCTTATAGTTTTTTTGATAAAACGTACCGTTCACGAGTTATTTGCGAAGAATCGATCTAAAACATGTTTTTTTTTAGATGGAAACTCAACACTTTCATTTCCACATAACTCGAAAAATATTTATTAAAAAAAAAAATCGAAGAGAAGATTTTTGCTTCGAATTCACCCCTATTTCAGTTTCTGCGGTTTTTTCTATTGTGATAATTTCCATCCCCCATCCC
>WURS02471164.1:0-29637 GCA_011762765.2 Rhinocypha anisoptera | reverse complement strand
CAAGTAGTGGCATAGAACAGAAAGAGTCCAAAGAGAGAGAGAGAGAGAGAGAGAGAGAGAGAGAGCTGTAATTGGCCTGAGGGGTCTATCCTAGCATTAGATACCAGTATTTTAGTGAAAAATCGCACATTAAAACTTGGATTAGTCTTGTCAAATCTGACAATTAAGTTAAAATTAAAAGAATTTCCGATTTAATTGTCGTTATACAATAAAAGATGACTATAGGCTTTGACTTGAAAAGTGTAGAATTTAAGCAATTGGTAATGCATGACAAAACAAACTTCCAAGAGAGAAAGAGGCATTAAATTGTTTATGATGTCTCCCAAACAGAGCCGCCAGAGCCACCACGTGATGTGACCATCTCAGAGATTATGAGTCGCTCGGCTAAGTTGCGGTGGAAGCCATCATTTGCAGGCAACAGTGCCATCATTGGCTTTTTGCTTGAGTATAAAGCCAATTGCTTTAATAAGAATGTGAACAAACGAAATCCAGGACATTACGAAGAAACGTCGGTCTGGAAAGAATTCTTCATCAACGATCCTAGCGCCCAGTCTTTCATATTACGTGAACTTTATCCATGGTGCTTTTACGAGTTACAAATGAAAGCCAAGAATATGATTGGAGTAAGTGATGCAAGCCAAACTATCTCATTTCGCACGGCAGAGGAGATGCCTGGTGGACCACCACTCGATGTCTCCGTCGAACCTCTGTCATCAAATTCGCTTAAAGTCAAGTGGAAGTCTCCCGATCGACACTTGCAATTCGGTCAAATCAAGGGTTACTACATTGGTTACCGAGTGCTAGATGGCAATCACTTTAACGCAGACAGTGGCGAGCAGTATGCTTATAAAAATGTTGAAGCTACTGGAGGTGAATCCACAGCTTATGAAGTGACTTACCTAACCAGTCTCAAGAAACACACTGCTTATTCAGTAGTAGTTCAAGCATTCAACTCGGCTGGTGCTGGACCCAGATCTGATGAGGTAATCTACCACACATTTTATACATCACAATTATTTTATGCATCATGTTCATAGATTACGGTGCGTACATTAAGCATACAGAAGCAGAGCACCATCGTGCTCGAAGTCATCACCACCGATGCCAACTCGATCACACTTCATTGGGAGGTTGATGGTGAACGTGAGCCAGACCAGGAGAACGACTTTGTGTTGCATATCAGCGAAGAAGGAAGCGGAGAGTGGCGAGAGCGCCGATTGTCCGCACATCAACGACGCCATGTAGAGAATGGACTCAAATGTGGCACCAAGTACTTGCTCTACATCAGTTACTGGGGACAATCCATTACCGGTGAGTGTAAAACAAAACCTCAGAGCCTCTATTTTACTTAAGATGATTCGACTCAGGAGAAGTACTCACTACGCGCACCAAAGGCACTGTGGCCATATCTCCATCGGCTGATGAATTCCTTGCTGCCAACAGCACTGCGGTAACACTAAACCTTCACTCGTGGTATAATGGTGGGTGTCCGATTCGAAACTTCTCGCTCAAGTACCGTCAGGGTCACCAGAAGCACTGGAAACTGGTGGGACAGGTTAGATTCGACAACCACGATCATAAACCATTGGTGATTGGTAATCTTGAAGCAAATCGAGAATATGTACTCTCCGTAGTAGCCGCTTCCTCAGCAGGTAAAAAGCTTTGAAAGAGTCTAGTATTTCATCATAGTAATGATTGATTGTATCATCTAGGTATGACTGAAGCCATCTATAACTTTACCACGTGGAACGCATCTGCCAAAATAGTACGATTGACGCACTCGGACATGGCCTCCTCCGAGTATTCCTCTAGTGCGCCCTTCCACAACGTCACCATTATGCTACCAATTGTGATTTCGGTGCTCGTCCTCGTGGCGGTCCTCTCCACACTGTTTGCCTTTATGCGTAAGCAAGATCTATTGCACGAGCCGCGCGAATGCATGTCCAAATCCACTCAGAACCTTCATTTGCGCTCATCCTCGATCCGGTCCAAGGAAGACCTCAACGAAATGATTACCTTTCCGATGAGCGACTACCACTCGCTGTGCACTCAAAGCACCAACACCTCGAAGGGAAAGTGCGATGGGAGTCACAGCACACCGCCCAGTCATCGGGTCGCCACTCAAGACTCGCTTTACAGCAAGAGCATCCTCCCACCGACCAGTGCACTGCTCTGCACCACATCTCACGTGAGCTGTGCCGAGAACGATCTTGTAGAGTGTGGCCCGCAGCACAGCAGTCGACCTCGAGTTACGGTGAATAGTCATATCTACGCGGAGCCGAATCCTTCGATGCAGACATACGCACAACCGCGATGTCTGCTAGCCAACCTGCCTTGTTCCGAGGACTCTTCGCTGATGACGATCACCAACGTGACCAGCGTGCCCTCCAACGACAAGTTCTGTGCCTTAATCAACTCCAACACACATTTGTAACAAGACTAGTGTGAGAATGTGCCAATGCATCTTATCCTACCTCACACCCCTGATCCGTCCATTATACACTTTGTCACAATTTATATGGTTATACAATGCATTTCGATATTATTGCTGTGTACATACTTGTGCAATAAATAAATCATTTTACAAAAATCATATTGTTGTAAATTAATACTTGGGGCCATTTGCGTACTCTAAAGATAAAAAATGAAATTATGACATCCGTTCATCACCACGAACCGCGCGATATTTAGACATTTCATTGGGGAACTCTTGAGACAACTCAAATAAGAGTAAGGCTTTGAAGCGTCGGTACTCGTCAATTTTTCCTTTCACCAGTTCATTCTTGGCAAGTGATCTTTCCATACAATCTTTAGTGTACGAATGTGGATTGCGACCTTCATCAATATAACTGCGTACCAAAAAATACAAACTTTAGAATTGCATATTACCAACTTCGCTAACCACACTTACTCAAATACATCTAATGGAACTTGAATATCATTTACTTGATTCTTAACTCGCTCCACATCCTTTAATAAGCTTATAATCTGATTTCTTGAAAATAAAAACAAATAGTATTGCAGAAATACTGAATATTCAATATAACAATAACAAAAAGTAATAATAACTTACAGCTTGTTGTTGAGAGCGGTTTGGCCTTGCGGCTGGAAGTCGCTAACAATGATGCCAAGTTGTCGGAAGTTTTCCACCAAACCTTCAAGAGTAGTCTCGAGATTGTCTAATGCAGTTGATGTCATGATTTACAAGGAATTTAGTAACACACAAATACAACAAAGCAGCCAATCTGGTGAGCAGAGCGAGTGAACACAAACACAGCAGCTGTATGCATCAGTAGTCCACTGGAATGTACTCTTCAGATAGGACGTGTTGCAACAACTGTCACATCAAAGCAAAAAGTTTTTCTTTCAAAAAGAAATAACTTTATTTTTTAATTACAAAGTTCTCATGTTGTGAACTAAATCCTACAGATTTACTCTAGTATTAATCTAATATAAAGTTTTAAAAAAATAATTCTGCAAAATTATTTAAACGTTGCAAGACATTCATTACGATCGAAATAATCTATTCTCGTTTGATGGGAATTTCTTTGTCGGCGTTTTGTTCCAAAGCAGGTAGAGGTGCTTCAATAAGCAGACGACCATCAGTCTTCAGTGACGAGCGCAGCTTTTCTAAGTCAGCTCCTTCTGGCAACGAGTAGCGGTAGCTAAATTGACGGTGTTGTTTTAAGCTACCTTCGTTGTAATCACTTTTGGCACTAATAAGAACCTCGCCATTTTTAACCGTAACTTGAATATCTTCCGGTTTGAAATCAGGCAAATCAACTTCAAGTTTAAAAACGCGTTGACCATTTTCATAAGTCTCAACCGGAACTGAGCTGCCTAGCAATGGGCGAAAGAATGGTCGAAAACTGGTGGCTCGTTCAAAATCGCGAAACATTCGTTCGAAATTTTTCTGAATATCTGTAAGGAAAATTCGAGCATAAATATTTACGAATACAAAAATAATTTGACAATGTCTTACCTTCAAACGGGTCATGTCGCCAGGGCACAAACTGTCGACGTATCTGCAAGGATGGGAAGGCGCGAAAATAATTACGCGCCAGTTGTCTGGTTGTGTTCGACGCCAAACGGCCACAGTGGTTCATCGTTGCAGGATTCGTATGAAGTAGTAGCTCACAAGTGTCAATGCATAGAATAAATGCCAATGTATCACAAGGAACAATTCGCGCTCAAGCTTTTATACTCGCAGAGGGGCTGAACGAAATGCAATCTGACGCAACGAGTCGAGTGGGCTAGAATGGAAAGTGCGCCAGACCCATCTCTACTCGTCTCGAGTCTTCATTCTCATTCTCGAGGTGGCGCTAGAAAAGTCTAGAAACTTCATCTACAGCTTTTAAAACAAAACATTTTAACAAGTTTAATTAACTAGAATTTCTGACAAATTGAAAACATATTTTAATGTTTGTTTAATTATATAAGATATATATTATAAAATAATAAAAAATTATTTGATAATCGTTTTACAAGATAAGCAATTGTTAGATCAATCTGCCATCTATTGTTAATTAACAACACTTTTCAGAGCCGCGTGGTTGCAAACTTATCAGCTGAAGTTGTTTTACTTTCTAATGCTTACACAATGAGTCTCAAACGAATTTTACACGCGTTTTGCCAAGAAGATTTGTTGGTGTTGAATGAAAAACTTCGTGTTCCCGTTTTCAATATCCAACCATCGAATGTTTGCATCATTAAAAGTCCTCACGATTTTTATCAGAATTTAAAGGTACAAAGTATTTATTATGTTGTAGTGTTATATATATTACTTATATTTTACATAACAATAGGATTATGCCGCAAACAGCAAGAAGCGAATAAGCATATCATCGTTATACTTAGGAACTAGTCACTTGGAGCGAGAGTTGGTTTGTGCAATTATTCTGAATGTTGCATCGTATACATTGTAACCAACTGTTAATGACTTAGGTATCAATCTTTTCCGAAGCAAAGACTAAGCATGACCAATTGGATGTAAACATTTTGTTAGATTATAATCGAGCAACGCGAGAAACATTTGACGCAGAGCGACAAGAGGTGAACTCATCGCGATCCTTGCTAACGCCTTTGGTGGGTCAAGGTGCTAATGTAAACATGTACTTGACCTATCGGTTGAGTGGTTGGTGGCGCCAGTGGATTCAACGCACACAGAAGTGGAACGAGCTATGCGCACTGCACCACATGAAGCTCTACATCTTCGATGACAATCTCATAATTAGTGGAGCCAATTTGAGTGATCTTTATTTCACCAATCGGCAAGATCGCTACCTGCTCATTCGGAACTCTCCTCATATTTGTGATTATTTTGAACAGCTTATCAAGGTTATCTCCAAGTTTTCACTTTCTCTCCAAGCCGATGGAAATTTTTCACTAAACCCTCAATGGAAATATGATCCTCGAAAATATTTTCATCAGCGATTGTTTCGTATTGCCGCAAATAAGGAAATCGTTAAGCTAAATGACAGCTTTTGCGCCGAACTGGACCAATTGACTCAACATGACACGATTGTGTTTCCGCTGTTGCAAATGAAATCAATTGGTGTTAGCGACGAGGAACAATTTACTTCGAGTTTGCTGCAGCATTGTCCAAGCAACTCCCAGCTCAACATTGCCACTGGTTACTTTAACCTAACAAAGCAATATCAACAAGTCATCGCTAATCGATTGTCTCGGTATCCAATTTCACTGTTAATGGCTTCCGAGGAAGCCAATGGTTTTTTCAATGGAAAAGGCCTGCTCAACTATATTCCCCTTGTATATACCACCTATGTTCGTGCATTTTTGAAGAACACTCGACGCAATTCTCTTCTTTCACTTTACTACTACAATCGTCCTGAATGGTCGTTTCATGGCAAAGGAATTTGGCTTTTGCGACCTTCTTATTTTCTTACCATGGTGGGATCAACCAATTTTGGCTACCGTTCGGTGTATCGTGACAACGAAGCTCAAATAGTCCTCATTACCAAAAATCAAGATTTGCAACAGTCCTTTGAGGAAGAGTATCAAAGTTTACAAGCTCAGTCTCGAGAAATTCGACAAAAACAAGATTTACCCACAGTTCCACTCTGGGTTCAATGCTTTGCAAATGTCTTTCGTAGTTATTTTTGAATCATTTTAGTTTTATATATATACATTTAAATATTTATTTTATCAATTGTTTACATCTTGTGTTGTTGATATTTTGTGGTTACTGATTATTGATTGTCAATAATTAATAGACTGATTTGTTATTGACCAAATCCTGTTGCCAAAACAATAAGCCAAGACCATGTAAAACTCGAAAGTTTGCCGTATGACCGGGTTTGGCCAGAACATATCCCACTGATAACTCTCTTTCGGCTTGCATTTGTTGATTGTGGAAGTTACGTGCGTGCCTTGAGATTAGTACTTGCCACCCTCAAGTTGTGCTTCTCGAGGACTTAATAACATTAGATTTATTATGTTATAGTTTGAATCGTGCTCCTGCTCTCGATAAGACTTGATATGCTCGCTTAGGCTCAGTGCCTCACGCGCTCTCTGATGGACAGATCGACGAGAGTGACTAGAAGCAGCAACAGCCTGCCGCTTAAGCAGCATATATGTACTACTTTGCCGCCCAGTGTTGACACCATTCACTCTAGAGAGGGACCAACGCAGTTGCATTCTGGAACGGGGCTCATTACATCTCCAACTACTCTGAATTGAATTGTTGAAGTTGTCCTGTTGAGGTATGGACAAAACACACCTGAATGCGACAAATCTGAAAATGTCACAAGCATTGACTTCCATTTAGTTGCACTACTTGGTCGATGAAATTTGTTGAGAATACCTCGAAGTTTGTGTGGACACCGCCTCTTTCCAATGCCTATCGTGGCACACTCTTGGTCACCTTGTGAGTGTGACCCACGTCGAGAGTATTTTATACTCCACACCGAAAGTAATAGATACCGCTAGGGAGATTCGTTGATTCACGTATATACACGAAGCTCTATCATATCTTGCGCGTTGGATGCGTTGTATTGAACTTCGGAAAATTTTGTTTGCCACCTACACGAGCAAGGATGGGTGGCTCGAGCTGGCGAGCAAGGAGGGAGGGCTGCTGTGGCGGGCGAGACAGACTCGCCAGCGCCAAGACCAAGCGAACCCACCTCAGTCCCATAGCAAGCCACACCATCTCGCCAAGCCACACCGATCCGACTCATCACGCTTCTATCGCTTTCGCCAACTGTTCACAGTTGTTATTTTTGAAAATTAATCTTTTTTGTTTGCTTACTGCTAATATCAGCGAGATTCGCCCGCGAATAGTGTCAGCCATAAAAGCAATAGATTGGGTGATACGGCAGCTCTTTGCTTGGTGCCACTGAGTGTCTCGAGTAGCCACCAGAGCGGCGTGTTCCCAACTCCAACATTTCTTTTTGAACTCGAACCCTTCTGGACCCGAGCCCTTTTGGACTCGACTCGACTCAACTCTACAACACCATGGCCGACAAAGAAGACAAGGAAACCGGATTCATCGGGCAGATCCGACGGCTCTCGCGCCGACTCTCCGGCAACATCCTCTCGGCAGATGTGCGCGACGTGAAGGCCTATCTGCTCCGCAATGACAAACGTAGCGTCTACAGCTATGACAGCGAAGACCAATTGAGAATTGGTAACGTCTTATTTGAGTGACCCCTTTCTTTTACTTATGCACCTTTCGATCCGTAGGTGGCATCCTTCTCAAGGATTTGGCTGAAGAGTTTGGTAAACTAGTCAGTTGAGTCTTTCGTGCAATTACTTATTGTTTTTTATGTCATATCCAGGTACACCACTCTACGTGTATGACATCAACCGTATTTATGATAATTACAATCTTTACATTGGTTCATTGAAAAACAAGAATTTTATGTTGTGTTACGCAGTTAAGGTGAGATAGTGTCATTGTGTCAATATATAGTTAGGTTTTATTTATCAATCTGTATCAGGCTAATCCAAATCTGGCTATTTTGAACATTTTCTCTCGTCTTGGAGCTGGATTTGACGTGGTTTCTGGTGGTGAAATTTCTCGATGTCTGGCAGCAGGTGTTGATCCATCTAAAATTGTTTTTAGTGGATGTGGTATGAATTATCACCTTAAAATGTAATCATATTTTAAAAATAATAATTTTGTAGGCAAATCGTACGAGGAATTAGACTTGGCAGTGCAATCTGGAGTTCATTGCATCAATGTTGAGTCTTGGGAAGAGTTGGACCGCATTGAAAGTATCACTGCAAAGTACAATAAGATACAAAATGTTTCAATTCGTATCAATCCCGACCTCAATCTAGATGGTGAGTAAAATTGGATTGAGTGTACAGTTGCTTTTATTTCTCAACTGATTTAGGTCACTCTCACCCGAATATTTTGACCAGTTCGTCTAACCACAAGTTTGGTGTACCTATTTCGGAAGCGTTAGAGATTTATAGTCGTGCTAAAGCTTCATCTACTCTTCGAATAAAAGGAATATCATGTCATCTTGGCTCAAATATAACTCAATTGGAGCCCTTTCTCGAGGCTCGAGACAAGCTGCTTCATCTGGCCGACGAACTACGCCAAGAGTCTCGCATCTGTGTAGAGCATATCAACCTTGGTGGAGGCTTTGTAGGCAACACTGTTGACGGCCCGGACATTGCCCAATGGATTGAGAAGATTGCTGGACCTATCACTGAGCGTGGTTTAAAACTCATTCTGGAGCCGGGTCGCAGTCTGATCGCCGACGCGGGATTGTTGCTCACCAAGATTGAGTATGTGAAGACAACTAATCGCGAGTTATCGGGAACCACTTCTCCGCGTTCGGGCTCCATGGTTGGTGGAAGTGCTTCGAGCAGAGGCCATCACTTGACCAGCAAGACATTTGTCATTGTCGATGCTGGCTTCAACGACTTTGCTCGCACTGCTCTCTACGGACAACAACACGCAGTCATTCCCACCACCTTAAGCCATGCACCTGCACTTCCTGGCTTTCCCAGCGAATTCAAGTATGATGTGGTGGGACCAGTTTGTGAAACCACCGATACTTTTTACAAAGACTTAGTTCTCAACCAGAAACTAGTTCCAGGAGAATACTTAGTCATCTCCGATGCTGGTGCATACGGTAACATATTCACATTGGGTAATTTGTTATTTTAATCATTTATTATTTAGGATCCTCAATGGCTAGCAACTATAACTCGCGAAACAAGGCGGCAGAGGTGATCATCACAGAACGAAACCCTATTCTCATTCGCGAACGCGAAAAATATGAAGAGCAATATGCTAAGGAGAAAATAGTGCCAGAGGGCAAACTCAGATCGCTCCAGATTTTAGAAGAATCCGAAAGCCAAGAAGATCTGACTAACAATGAGGCTTAACATTTTTTATCATTTATTTCTTGATATGAACTAAACAATCATATTAAATGAATAATATCCGTATATACACCAAAATATGATTAAACATATATTAATTATAGTATATACAAAAAAGTATAATTTGTACATTGAAAAATGTAATAATTAGATGTCTAGTAACGCTGCTGACGATTTGGATAGCCTGGCTGATCGACATAATCTCGCGTGTAGTATGAGGGGATGTTGGGATTATCTGGCCGAGGTTGCTGCTGGTACGGTCCGTTAGGGTAGTTCGAGCGAGAATGGTATGAACTGTGCTGCTGTCTAGGTTGTCCATACGGTGGTCGCTGCGATTGGTAGTTGTGACTCGAGTTGGAGTACTGCTGGTAGTAACTGTTACTGCTGTAGTTGGATTGGTAAGCCGATTGCTGGTGCTGCGGCTGGTATTGCTCTCGCGACTGGTAGTATTGAGGTTGACGTCGATCGTAGTTGCGATTGCCATTGTCATAGCGAGGACCATTGCGTGGTGGGTATTGGTAATGTTGTTGATGGTGACTTCGTTGGTCATACCGCCCACCTCGACCTTCACCAGAATAGTCCTTGTGTACTGACCTCTCCACCATCCGATGACCAGGTGCACCCAAGTAAGCTTGGTTTTGCCGAGGATTCATGCCGATCACGGGTCGGTATTGATCAAATCGTTCCAAATCTCTAGGCTTTAGTACCGGAGGAGGTAGTTTAGCATTCTTCAACAATTGAGCCGGAAAAACAAAGCCCATTTCAAACTGAGGGTCACTGAATTCACAGCAAAGTACATTCTGGTAAACAGTAGAGAAAAACTGGCTTTTCTTAATCTTTCCCTTAATGAGGCTTGGTCCAACTTCATTTGCATCTTCGATAGGTTCTTCCTCCAGATTGTTAGAATTGATTGTGTTTTCGATTTTCTTCGAAAGCATCGGATGAGTTTTAGAAGTGAAAATCAAGTGTGCCCCTCTTCGATTGCGAGCCTTTTCGTCTTCTGATAGGTCATCGTAAACCTTTTCTAGCGCAGTAAACAAGCGATCTTCATCAATGAAGGGCAACAAGGCAACACCCATCCAAGCCGCTTTCTTGCCATTCAAGTCAATTTTGAACGAAATTGGATAAAAGTCGATAATTGGAGATTCAATGTTAGTCATCAGATTACGCCAGGTAGGAGGCAAATTTTCGGAAGAAGCAGCAGGAAAAACGCTCATCAATTGTTCCAGAGGGTGGAACGGCTTAGCCGACCCATCAAAATTGACATCGACCTTCTCGATATCACGAAAATCACTAGCAAACGGAGCGTAGTGATAAGGGAAAAACCACTTCCAATCAGGGCAACCTTGATAGTAATAAAGTAATACCCAACATAGACCCTTGAAGTACTCATCCGCCACCATTTTGCTAATCTTGTCATACGTCTTGGCGCCAAACTTGTGCAAATAGTACCGTTCTTTCCAGCCATCGTTGTAGAGTTGCACTAGATCCTCTGGCTCAGAATCAGAATCGTCAAGCTTGCGCTTCATGCCACCCGAGCTCGGATTAACAGATTGGGAATTACTCGTGTTAGACGGCACCAACATTGAGTTCAAGCGTTGATTCGAGTTGCCAGCAGTGTTATAATGCATGCGCACCTTGGAAGCCTCATCCTTAGCGTTGTGAAACACTTGAGGTTTTTCGTTCTGTGAAACCGTTTCGGGCTTGAACCATTTTAATTCTTGGTTCATTTGCATCAACTTGCGCCGCTTATTTCTTTCTTTAAAGTTAAGTTCGCTCTGTTGACGATTCTTGAATATTTCGTCTTCATACTCTCCTAGTTCGTAAAGAACCCGTTGGCAACGTGGCTTATTGACAATACCACTTTTAGTCAGATAGATATCTCCACCATCTTTAAAATTCTCCAAAACATACTTGTAAATCTTAATCAAGCGATCAATGGCATTCTCTCGAATTTCGAGTGATGGTAAATGGGGCAAAAAGTCATTGCCAACAAAAAAACATAGAAACACATAATCATCGATAAATCGCTCGAAATCTAGTGACGATCCATTGACCATAATCTTTTGGCATTCCCTCTCTAGATATTCACGTAGCACATTGAGCCGAATGTATATAAATTCAGTAGGCGTTGGCAACACCAACTCTTCCAACGGCTTAACTTCTCCTGTGCAATCTTTGAGTTCATGGCCCAGTTGGTCACAAAGAGGGCAAGGTCGAGGTTGATTGGGTTTGAACTCTTCGCGAAGAATAGTAAAGTTGGGCTCGTGAGTAGCGAGACCCAACATAATGAGATCCGCATCAGCACCGTATAACAGATGAGAGAGATTGGGATCGTAATTCTCGCTCGCTTTCTGCCGCCGAATGTAGTCCATGATCTTGTGTTCGCCTTCACCAGGAACAGAGGCATCGCTCAAAATGATCACCAAATCTTTGGGCCAAATTTCATGAACATCTTTGTAATCGGCACTTAATTTGCGATTGATCCATGTGCGCAAAGCATCGCTGAGGTTGAGCATAAACTGAGTGCCAGGTGTGATCACGTTTGAGTCAAAGTGAGCACTCTTTTCTTTCTCCTTCACCTCAACACCTCTAGCGCGTAGTTCATCTTTTACCTTCTGCACTTCAATCATCTTATCGTAGGACTCCTGTGCGGCACGAAATCGCCGTGATCGTTGTTGATTCATTTTAGCACGAGGCGCGACACCATCTACTGCCATGTAAAGCATCTTCTTCGGCTTTACTATCTTCATTATGTCCTCAACGTACTCAAAAATAGCCAAAAACATTTCCTCTTCATTTTCAGGCGGCGGTTTGTTCTCAGGGTGACTACAAGGATGAATGATGCCATTCATATCAAGATACAAGTTGTCAAAATGGTATTGGCCCTTGACTCCATCGTCGCAATGCACCACAATCGATGGATATTTGCGCGAAAGCCATCGGAAAAAGGCTGGAACTCCCATTACAATATTCTTGGTAGATAGTACAACAAAAATACGACTTCTTATGCGCTAACAGTATGCCACGCTTAAACTGAAATTAACTAATACAATCAAGAAATTAAATTGCAAAAAGTGACCAACCGTTGGACCACTCCGTGCAAAACATTGAGTCGAGTTACCTCCTCTACTAATGGTCCTTTTTGCTGGTCACAAACAATGTGCGCAAGTCGCGCCAGGCACGTGTTTACACTGTAAACTGTTATGTGTTTCTTCACTTGATTCCATTTCTACTCTTCAACACCTTTTTAGTCATGTCTCACCAAGCCAAATCGAAGCTCTTTGACTCGAGTGATGAAAGTTCTCAAGATGAACCTATTGTGAACGTTGAAAACTCTTATGCACAAAAATACAACGATTGGAGAAGAAAAGAAGAGCTACAGAAGTTAAAAGATAAATATGGAGAGGACAACTTGGATATTATGTCTGAAATTGAGGGGGATTCCGGTGAGGGTGCGGAAGACGCAAGTGATAGTGAGGAGAGCTCATCAAGCGAATCATTGCAAGAAGATGAAATATTTGACGACAACTTTTTCAAAATTTATTCCGCTATAAAAACTAAAGATCCTAAAGTTTATGACAAATCATTTCAATTTTTTAGTAAAACCGATGAAGAGGATAGAGATGATGATGAAGAAGATGGTGGTAGTGATTATGAAGATAAATCACCAAAGGAAACCAAAAAGCTTACCTTGCCCGAGTATCATCGAAAATTAATTGAAGAAAAGCAAGGTATTACCGAAGAAGACCAAGCTAAGGAGAGTGAATCTGGCAGCAATGATCAATCAGGAGGGTATTACGAAGAGTTGTGGAATATCCGGAAGGAAATCAAAGACATCACAAAACAGAATGATGATGATAGTGATAATGAAGGTGACGATGTCTTGTTCTCGGTCAAAGGCAATTCCATTTCAAAACAACACATATCTTCCCCAACTAAGAAGAAAAGTGACGCTACCGAAACGGTTATCTTCAACATCTGGAATAATGAAAAAACACTCGATGAGAAAGAAAAGTTTTTAAAGGATTATATCCTCAACAAGCGATATTTAGATGGTGACACGATATTTGACAACAGTGCCACTATTACAAACTACAAAAATGTTGAAAGTCATTTTGGTGGTTTTGATAATTGTGAAAATAGTGTCGAGGTTGATGATGAAGAAGAGGAGCAGTCTCACAATCGGATTGGCTCATTTGACGTCAGTAAGTTTCACTTCGAGGAACCTGACGCTTTGGTAATCAAGCGGTACCCACGAGCGATCGACTCGATTCGAGACATGGCCCGCAAGGAGAAGAAGACCAAACGAGCCGATACGAGGGAACGCAAAAAGAAAGAAAAACAGCTCGAGTTGAAACAGATGCGAAAGTTGAAACGAGAAGAATATGCGAAGAAAATTGAACAACTCAAGAGCATTACGGGCAGCACCCAGTTAGACATTAACGACCTTGATCTTAACGTTATCATTGACGATGAAAACGATTTTGATCCAGATAAATATGACCAAAAGATGAAACTTATCTTTGGTGACGACTATTACAATGAGGCTACCGAGAAAACCAAACCTAAGTTCGAATATATTCCTAGCATTGACGATGATGACAATGAGGTATATGCATACTAATGTTTTCATAGCTCAATGATTTCCTTATTCTTTTTTAGGAATTTGAACCAAGTAAAGAGATTGGGAAGAAGAGTAAGAAAGAACTGAAACGGAAGAGAGACATTATGGCTGATGATGACATTGGCACCTATGATGATTTGATTGGCGGTGAGATCGCCACTCGATTCCGCTATCGAATGGTAGAGCCCAATGATTTCGGGCTGACTGACCAGGAGATTTTACTGGCTGATGACAAAGAACTCAACAAGTGGTGCTCTTTGAAGAAGACCTCTCAGTATCGATCTGCCGAAGAAGAAACTTATGACCAAAAGGTTTATGGGAAGAAAAAAGGGAATTTTACTTTGAAGAAAAAAGTATTTCAGAGCATCTACGGTAATGAGGATCAAGCGGAAGAAGGTGCTACTGTTGATTCAAGTGTTACCCAGCCACCGGCAAGTAAGAAACGTGGCAAAAAGCGAAGGAAGAAGAAGGGTGCCAATGGAGTAGAGAAGAGTCAGGCTAATCAGATGATCGAGACTAACAACACCAGCCAAGTTTCAACTGAGCACAACAAACAGAGTAGATCGCTCAAACGCAAACGAAAGAGCAACAAGACCAACATTCAAGAAGTGGAAGGTGTCACCTTACAACGTCTCAAGGCTTACGGTATGAGCAAGAAAGACATTAAGAGACTCAAAAGCAAATAGTATTGGAGTATACTAGATAGAATCATTTTTAATGAATAAAAGCACTTTAAAATTATAAAAATAATAACCTATCTTTCACCAATTTTGGTGCTAAGATAGAGAGGACAAGAATTGTGACTAAGATGGCAAGCAAAGTTACGTAGAGTATAAGCAGGATGTAGCGGAAATTTCCTTTAGACAAGGTAACTTCCTTTTCATGATAAGTGGATCCGTTGCGCATATCGTGCAATGCAATGTCAGTCGTTCCTAGAGAAATCAATGGATAAGTGGAAGCTAGTGTTGGTGCTTCACTTACTGGGCTTATTGGCCAAGACGGAATAGAACTGAAAGGTAAGGTGCAACATCACGTGACATAGGACCCAGCACACGGCCACGTAGAGAAACGATTCTGGCAAGTTGATCACTTTAAGCTTGCTCGACACCAAGATGGCAGCGCCTGCTAAGATATGAGCGACATTGCCTCCCAACCAATGAAGCCAGTTGAAGATCCATCGGTTCCACGCGTCTGGGTGTGGTCGAAACAAGGCGCCTATTGGCTGAAACAACGCCAGTGTGAAGGCTATTGAGCCCAGAATTTGATGCAGTCCCTGCTCAACAAATTCAATTAGACATGCAAATCATTAAATGTCTACTCACCAATCTGTACCCGCCAACGTAATAAAAGATGCAAATCTGAGCAATCACCATTAGGCAAATGCTGAAAATCATCAGTCCTCGGTGAAGCTAATCGCATTAACAAGATCATTTAAATTCAAAGTACAAAATGAAACCGACTCAAACTTACAGCAAACCAAATTTTAACGCCGCACATAAGACTATTGTTCCAGGCATCCTTAAAGTAGCGGGCCAAAATCATGGCGACAGAAACTGAGCCAAACCATGCAATCACCATGAAGGAGCCTATTGTGTGCAGACGCACAAATATCATTAACACAACGAGCTATCATCAAGACAATTACTTGCCGTGAATACGAACAAGATATGACATGTCTTTCACTTCGAGTTGACCCGCCCCGGCTAAGCTCACAAGTTGCGAGGAGCGAGTCTTCAAATCATGATAGCTCTTGTAGCCATTGTCATTTTCGAGTTCACCCATCGCTAGAAAAATAAAGTATTTGCGCGCACCCAAGTCAAACTCTTTTCCCTTCACTTCGATTGGACTTGATTTAAGTTTCCATTTGCACTGAACGATGCCGTTTTGATACTGTGCCTCTGGCTCTACGAGGACTCCCGCTATCGAAATCGGATCGTTAGATTTACCCGTGTTATAGCTGAGACCAAGTTTGACATGTCCATTCGACTCGACATAACAATCGACCACCAAGTCTTCCCCCATCAGACTGTCCTTAGAAAAAGCCACTGAATAGTATTTGCTCTTATAATCATCAATTGGTTTGGCAGTGATTGTAAACTCGTTCTCTCCTTGAAGGTTTCGAGTAGCTTAAACAACGAAATTATTATTTTAATTCAAGATCCTTATGTCGAAATACCTGTGAGTAGAGCACGACAGGATGCTTGAGAAACACAGTTTGCTTCCTCGGCTAAACCGATGCACACTTTGCGATCACACTGATCGTAGTTCATTTGAATCGATGCTAACTGCAACTTGTCTGAGGGATTGGGATTAACAGGCAAGCTGTAGCTGGCTAAATATTGACTCTCGTCCACCGGAGCTCCATTCAACACGTAGACCGGTTCTGACTTGATCTGGTTCCACCAAGCCTGCTTCACTTGGACTACTGTGGCCACAAACACCACACTGCCATTGAAGCGTGCTGGCGGTATCCATATAGTAGAGACTTGTGTCTTGGGCTGACCACTCTCGTGAGTCCACGTGTTCTGTGCCCCACAAATCACTTATCAACACACGGAGAGAAAAAGACTGTGTCCTCACTACTTACGCTTTTTCCAGACAAACAACCCTTGACCTTAGTTTGGGTTGACTCTGCAAACTGACCATCAACGATTTGATCGAGATTTGCTAGGTCGCGAGCTTGCAACACGAAGCCGGCAAAGGTGACTTGAGAAGTGGCAACGAGGTTTAGGCCCACTTGACCGTCGATGTCGACCAAGATCAACTTGTAAGGCGAGGGTGAGTGTTGCCGCGAGCCATGGCCAGGAGTGAGTGAAGTGCACACCTGACGGGTGTTGGGAGCACCACTGCTGTACGCATCTACTCTACCATGAGGAGTGCTCAGCCAAGTAAGTAAACACACGAGCCACCCCAGTGGCCTTCTTGTCACACGGATTTGCATCGATAATGAGAATTCAACGAATTGTAATCACAAGTTTAAGGTGACCTGCTGAGTAAAGTCAGGGTAAGAAAGAATCACAGTCAAGTTGGTGAAGGCGAGAGTAAAAATGCAGACGTGCCGTGACCAAGTGACCAGAATTGAATAGTAGGGCGATATTACGCGATGACTGGACTGGTTGGTTTGCAACATCGGTGTCATCCCACTGTTAATTAACACATACACAGGTGAAAACAACTGTTGACTGTTTTCTATAGGACATTTCGACAAGTGGTGCAAGCGTGCTAGGTGCTTGCCAACGATCTAACTGGTGGACATGTTACCATGACCAAATAGAGAGCGCCTTTGCGCACGCACCACGCTCGATGATGTCAAGCTTTCAAGAGAGTGAACAGATCACTCGACTTTGAGTGATTGATTGTGCTCAGCCTTTTCAGCTGCTATAGCAAACAACGGTTCAAACGCAAATTTGCTCTACCACAAATATTACAGACTAGCATTTTCGTTCCGTAAGAACTGCACATTAACAAGGTTGATCATAGTTAAGTAAGCGTAAGAAAATGATAAAGTGCAACCTAGATCCGAAGAAGCAAAGTAAAATAAAATCACCAATATGATGCAGCAAATAGGCAAAAGCAAAGTGAAAGCCCGCCATCAAGAGTACCTGTCGAGCGAGGTGATGGGCGCCACTGAAAAGCCGACAACCCAGTGGCTTTCTCACACTCTCTCCTTCTCTAATTACACTTACACTAATCACTTGTGTTAGGTTTTGCCATTCATACAAGGCTAGCTGTATTTACGCCGACTGGTACGAAAATGTAACGGTTCGCGGCGACCTCTAATCGGATCAAGTAAGCTCTGCTCCATCACTGGCTCATATCAAATCACAGATCTATGAGGTGATTCATTCAAACATAAAATTTTGTCTTATTAAAAGATGTCATCACCATGGCACTTTCAGGATAGATGACGAGATAAGTAACAAATGATAATAGATCTTGACTTGACTGTAACTTTGTTTGACTGCAAGACGAGAACAGTGCACGAATGGCAAATTGCAAGACAATTAGAGTTACCACAAATGACCTTTGCAGATGGCGACTGTGTTGATCTATGACTATTGAGAAGTGACAGTGGTCGATGCCAAATTGAAACAGACAATGTCACCGATCGCAAATGTCCCATACATAATGATGCAACTTTGTTAAGTCGATACAAGTTCGTAGAACAATAATTACATTGCGGAAACTTTGATTCTGAATGATGCATCAAGCTATAAACAGCAGACCTGACAAAAAACCGCCTCAGGTGAGCAAGAATGAAAAAATGCGCCCACGTAAAATGAGGAAAATAAACATTGAGTAAGAAGCAACAATGATGACAATGAGATGTGGTGACTTTTATTTTCCCGGTGATGACTGGTGATTGGGGATGACGGCAATCGATTCGACAACAAACTAGCAAGCAAGCAGCAAGACACATCAAGGCACACAAGGAAAGGAAATGTTAGCAGTGGGCACCAGCGCTATCGGTGACAGGAAGTGGACAACGAGGCGCGCCAGTGCTAAGTAGCGCGAATCGATAGTGAGCTCGGGCACTGCAGGCATCTGGGGTTGGTGAGCTTTCCAGTGAATGAAGCCCGGTCACTTTGGAGGACAAACGTAAGCGCACTGGGTGGCAAATCAGAAACGGATCGATGGCCAACAATGGCAAGAAGACTCCTGCAGTGCGTCAATTGGCAAGGTGCTTCACTCTCCCAACTAATCGACTTGATAAGCAAACAATAGGCAGTGTCGACAAACCATGCCAAAAAACGTGCTCTTTCCAAACCAATAAAACGATGAACCCCAGATTGACTAACCAGTAGTTTGCCATGTCAAACTTTACAGTTTTACACAACACCACTCAAGAATTTGCAATGTAAACAAATATACGAAATTCACAGAAGCACACCAACTGACTCTGTTGCTAGTTTCACTGATCAAGATTGCAGATTGTTATGGAAACACACATGGTTGGGGAAAACAGAACTAAAATCGAGAGTGGGCTGGACTACATGCAGTGAAAGAAACTGGTCGGTGGCATACAGTGTGGAGAGGTGCTAGGGCTAGAACTGGGTCACACGAGCAGTGGAACGCCGGGAGGGTGATGACTGGTCTGTAGGTTGGCAATCTGGCCGGCAGTGATGCGATGGCATCGGTGTGCAGGATGCATCGACACCACGCGGCTGGTCGACTGCTAGCTCCACTGGATTGGGCTCGGCAGGCGACGATGGCCAGTCACCGTGGTGCAACCTTTCAAAAAAAGCCATGGCTCGCCTCGCTTGATCGCCTCTTGGCCGGCAAGGAGACAAGCGAACAGTGGCGTGCGCGCCTTGCCATTGCGCTCACCATCCTAATCAATTCAATCAAGCTTGTCTAAGCGTCATTGTCCACCATTGTACACTAGTAGGCGAACGCGAATCGCAGCTCAATGCTAATTGCACCTGACCCTTAGTTCCTTATCGTTATCGACCACGGGTAATCGTCAGTCATGCTAATCTTGTGTGAGTTAGAATCATCAAGGCTTGTGAGAGGCATTTTTAACAGTGTTGTTCTAGGAGAAGACAATTTGAGGCAGTCAGGCTGCAATTGCCGTTTGCACGTGTACGTGCATACAAAGATATGTGGATGACCGCGACACGTCATTGCGATTCGATCCAATATGACACTAACTCGCGAATCCTTCAAGGACATTTAACTTGATTTATTTAGGCATAGCAGGAAAAATCATTCATAAAGAAAGTTTTCATAAAACACTACTTTGATAACATTTTTTAACAATGAAACTTTTCTATGTAAATTCATAAGATTGGATTTTCTTGTTATGACCAATTTATTTGTATTCGTATTTGTATTTGTATTTGTAAAAGTTATATCACAAAACAAGACATGACAGAGTCCCGCAAGTAAGGCCACTTGGCTATTCGTGCTACAATGACTAGTTAGTTGGAGTAATTTGTGAAATGGCTGTAATTCCTTCATCAATCACTACCGCTACGTGGATGCCTCGGTGTGGGCGAGACCTTGACAATGATGTTTGGCGCATAATTTGAGTTGCCATCTTCAAAGTCGATTATCACTCTTTGCAAATAGAAGTGGTGTTTTTCTGGGGTGCACGCAAATATTCCCATTGTTTTCTTCCATAGACTGTGGCGTTACCTAGTGGTAAGCGGATGATTGTCTTGCCTTCCACAGTGTTTTGGAAAAATTAGCTGTACCTCAGCATAACACCATTGGCAAATAGTGTCTCTCTAGTTCCATCTGGTGGGATGCATAGCAATCAAGTGTGATATTTGGCAACACAAATCGATTTCTGACAAGTCACTGACCACTATCCGGATATCTCATTTGAATACAATTCTCACCACAATATCTTAATCCTAAGACTATCAATAATATTGTTTGTCAGTTTTTACTTATTCATGTCTGAATACATTTTACTTTTCAATCTTATAGCCAGCTGGATTATCGTTGATTGAGTGAGAGTGCTTCTTAGTGCAAAACAGTTTATTTGTGAATGTTGTATATTTGGTGCTTAATTTACATTACGCAACACATTAGAATGATAATTTAAACTTTATTATTATAAATAAGTCATATAATTGAGCATTACAAAATGGTGTGGTATGAGTAAATATTGTTGATTGTTTTATAGTTTGCTTTTATCTTTTTTCTCACCTTTATCTTCATTCTTATCGACAACAATTTTTTCCAAAGGTTTTGCAATGAGAGAAATGATGGCGGTGGTGATGGTAATCACCGAGAAACCTAACCACAGACCTCCCAGACCACCAAAGTCACAGATGAGCTGAATGACAGTTATCGAAGGCGAATGGCGGTAGACCTTGTCGAACACTGGCTTACGACTGATCTGAACTCCGGTTAGATTGTTGTGCTTGAAGAAGGGAATATCGATAAACTTTTCAAATTCATACTTTTCTTCCACACAGTCTGGTTGGCATTCTTTGGAACATTCGAGGCGGTAGTTGGTGAACTGACATTTGTTGATTTTCTTACAAAAATAATCACCAGATGTAAGCAAAGAATCGCGGTAAAGTAGTCCGCTGCGAGGCAAGCATTTGCACTTTTCGCGGTACTTATTCATGACGCACTTGGTGAAACAGTCATCATACGATTGCACAGCTTCTGGGTTACCTGCAAAGCATCAATAGTCATTATATCAAGTTATGCACCACTAAAGCAGTGGAACTAACCCAAGTCGTATTTGAAGCAATTGGTTTGATATGGCTTCTCAAGTAGATATGAAACTGTTTTCTGAAAATTTATTACGTAGAAACGTGAGAACTGATACAACGAAATAGTGGGATAAAACTCGGGAACCGGGATCATGTCGGAAGGATGAATCGCAATACGTGCTCGGAAGTCATGGTCAAAGGGATTTGCTAAACGGGAGCTGTTGAGTGAATAGCCTAAGTAGCTATACGTATGCAAAAAGTTATCTCCAATGATCATTGTTATGCAATTTAGAACTTACTAAACTTTGTTGGTGCGTTGTTCAAAATTTTTGGATTTGACGAAGATAGAAGTCATAAAAATATCATCAAACTCAGGCACGGAATCGCCACTTTTGAGGTCAAGTTGGTTAAAGTAAGTTAAGCAGCGAAAATCTCCGTTAATAGTCTCTACAGGTCGACTAACGTTTTCACACGAACGCAACTTGTAGCCATACCTAGTAGCAGGTTGTGAATCAAGTAAACATTCATCGTGTTTGCTATGAGAATATTTTCCAAGAATGTCCAAAATACTCTCTTTGCGAAAAACTTGCTCTTCAAAGTACTTATGAAGATAATTTGCTAAGGATATAATATCCATTATGAGAATGTCATTATATAATTTCAATATAAGTTATATTTATGCATATTATCACATACCTTCAAAAGATGATCCAGATATATTAATAAATTTCTTTGACTCTGGTTTGTTCCAAAAGGTGTAATCATTTCTTCTTGCTATTTCTTCGTTAATTTTATTGACAATTTTTTCGTATTCGGGAAACTTCTCTTTTAATTTGTAATATGGCATAACTTCTTGAAAACAAATTGTGGCACTTGGATATTGAAACTTGTAGTCTTTGGGATCTTCGTTGGAGTAAGACACCGTGGTTTTGTAATCCCAGTACTGTTGCAAGGCAATGTTGAAATGATAGCAAAACCCAAACACACTGACTATGAAGATTAGAACAAGGTGTGGACGGGTTCGTAGAATTCGTTGCCACCAGGAGGGTTTTTTAGGGCCCGGGGTTTGAGCTTTAGCCTTCTCTTTCTTAGCGATCTTACTTGGTTCTGAATTGGCATGGTTTGCTTTATTGTTGTTGGCATCATTCGAAGGTTGGCTGAGGCTGGTTTCTTCCATGGCTCAATAAATGTAGACGAGTGCTAAAAGAAAAAATCAAAGACTTGAACGGGTCAGCTACAGCCTAACGAAGGTCAAATTGGACCGTTCATCACCAGTGATTCAATTTGATCCACGAGTATTGCTCGTCGACAATAAATTGAAATGAAATTGATCTTTAATCACTGCGCTTAGAGAAGCTACCGCAATGGCAAACGCGAGCTGCGTATCAAGATAGGCAGCACGCAATGGCGGTGTCTGAATCGCTTGCTCGCACCTGGGTAGCTAGCTCATCCAACAGTAAGATTCAATGTCAAACAAATTCATCTTCCCTTCTCCGTTTAAAGCAACTTTATCACTAACTGCTTAGTCTTTCAGCCCCCCAAAATTGATTGCAAGGGTTTTTGTTGCTGTGCGATCTAATCTTACCGATGCTCCTCAAAACGTGCTGTCCAACGAGACTTGGTTGCGTTATGAATTATTCTTAATCAGTAGAATTTCAATCAGTAACACAACAAAACTTTGCAATCGATGTTGCAGAATTAAACAAATGGAAAATGATGCATATCAAAATGAGATGGTTCCATCTGATGATACAACACTTTGCCAATCACGCACAGTCTGGTAGTGAAGGATGCACGGTTGGTGGTGCGCAGTGCTAGTGAGCCACTGTTTGTCAACCAAGCCAGAGGGTGGTCAGTGAAGGTATCTTTCTCCCCCCAAGAAAGCACTCTTAACAAAGGGTTGTGCAGGCACTCCATTGGCGTTCGAGCTATGCCATCCTCTACTCAGACTCGGCATCGTCACCGCCTGCTTGTTGCAGGATTGCTAAGTACACCTCCATTAGCCCTTCGGCGTACCTCAGTTTCGTTTCTTCTTCTATTCGCACTCTTGCCGCATCGAAATTCAATCCTAGGGAAAACCTGTTTGTACGCCAAGTGAAAGTTTAATTAGCATTCAACCTCGGAATAGTTGCGCGTCGGTGAAAATCATTCTGATTGTGATATAATCTATCTTTTTACCCACTGCTACCATATCTGGCGCTCAACTGATCAATGCCAAGCCGGAAACTGTGACATCGACATGACCTTGACAATTCGGTATAAGACCCGAGTGTCATTCTAGGTTTGTAGATTGGAAGATATATCTATAGAAAACTATAGTTTATGAAAATTGGTTAATTGTCGCCACTTAAGTGATGAAATAAGATTTGTATGACGAATGGTGAAGTCAGCTGCTGTATGACAGTTTGGTGATTTGTACGTTCATAACAGAGTCACTGGTCACTCTCTTTCACTCTAATTATTGACGTTTCTAGTCTTGCTCACTTCTTTACTAAATTGCCAACACGGTATTACTATGCTCATTAGAATCATTCAATAATAATCTAAAGCACGCAAAGTGTAGACAGTGCCGCAAGCTTGTTAGTTTGTTTGGGTCATTAAGCCCATTGTGAATGAGAAGGCGGCACCGGATGGTTGCTAAAGATCATGCAATCGATGCGGTCAGTACATTTAGTGATAGATGCACTGAGATTCATTTTCCTTGCTTTTATGCCAATTTCAAAATCCACAATTCTATCCATGTTCATGTCTGTGTATATGAATTTAATTTATTATTACAATGAAAAAACTTAATTAAATTGATTATGGCATACACACAAGGAAACTAATTTACATTAGCGGGGTTTCTAGTTGGTGATGAAGAGACGAGACGGATGCTTGGAATGGCAAGTGGCAGTCGAGTGCAAGCCAGGCAGTCGACCATTATCGGCTCGGGCCAGGGTCGGCGAGTCGATCACGCGGCATGACACATTGCGAAGTAGACAGTGGGCAGTGAGTTTCATACTGGACGGCTCACTTAGCCTTGGCTCGGTATTCGGGCCGAGCGTTGCGAGCTTTGTCAATGTCGGCGTCGGTCAAAAACTCTGCCTTATCGTCACCGATGCGGTCGTTCAGGTAGAAGAAGTCGGGCGAAGCTTCGCATGGGATAGCATCAGATTCGTAATTGCATGCGAGTTTGGACTGATCAAAGACTTGGGTAGCTCCGCATGCCATTGTGGTTTGTTGGAACTTTCCCTGTTGTCACGAGAAGATTTATTGAGCTGTCGCATCACCACAACATGTCTCACACTTACGCTTGGTTTTTTCGCCTTCTTATTAAACGAATTACACTGATGATAGATTTTACATCTATGACCATCGATATTCAATTATTGGCTACTGAAAGTGCTGCATAAATTTAGACTTACTCATTGTCGACGTCTGCAAAGTAACCATCAGCTTCGCATTTAAAGGTTTCTTTTATTTCCTTAAGTCCGGTTTGCTCTTTGACACCAGCTGGTAAATTATAAGCTCCATGTGTCATCTGATTAATCAGTGAAATATAGATTAGCACTGGTAGAACAGAGATGAGGAACCGCCGACTTATCAGGTGCAGAGTAGCGGCTTCGATGGTAAAAAGGACCCGAGGTGATTGGGGCCCAAACTTAGGTTGCACTTGGGAATTACCTTGAAAAGACACAGGCAACTAAGCACTAGAAGGAAGAGACGACGAACACAAGGCATCGTGGTGGTCAGTGCTCGATGGCGAGTGCGAGGTATTGACTGCTGGGCTAATTGATCGGTGGCGAGACTGGCGAATCTGTGAGGCTCTCACTATGTCTGTGGCTGACACAGAAGGCTTGCTTACTCCAAACACTGATGATTGACTGGAACGGACACACAGTATCACATTGGTTGATAGTCACATATTCGACATTCACTCACTGGTACGATTAGACAAACTGACTAGTGAGTCAGTGAATTGGTCTTCACTTCGTTTATATATCAACTATGTTTGTTTATATTTATTTCTCTATCTACATATCTTAATTTAAATTAATTGTGCACTGCCTCCTTGGCGCACTTGTGGCTTTTGACTTATTGTAGGATCTGGCGGCAAAAGGTGGAGATTGGCGCACATAAATGAGAGTTTAAAGTGAAGCTTCATTATTGCCGCACAGACAGTTACTCTCTCACTCTTTTTACTCTCACTATCTGACTCTTTCTTCATCTTGCTCCATCTTTCTGTTCTTTGATACAGCCAAACAATCACCAGACGCCAGACACGTTCTCTTTCAAGCATCATGAAGCAAGAGAGTGAGTGAGAAAGCCAGAGTAAATGAGTGAGAGAGTGAAAGTAAAAGTGAGTGAGAGAGAGAAAGAGAGAGAGAGAGAGAGAGAAATAGAAAGATGTTTAATAAATATTCATGATCAATATTGACTGATGAAATAACTGGATAAGAGATTCACTGTCAGATGCCACTCTATCCATAGCGATTCTGACAATGTTCCTGATTGATGGAGTCCCCAACGGCAAGATCAGGCTGATCCAGGCCTCACTGGTCTAATTTGGCGCCATAGTGTGGGGCTAGGTCAACACTAAAGGTCTCACCTGTGTTGACATTTAGAACATTGGACAATCAATTATGGCCAATTTCCCCTGAAGACCTAAATGGAAACAATGCACCGCTCGAGGCAGTAATCGAATGTGCGCGGGAATCGAATGCAAATGCGATTGATCAGCAGTAGTGGCGAGTGCGCGATTGATTCGCGAACGTATGCTGGACCGGGTGCTAACAGGAAAGCAGAAGGCGGTGGGCGGTGTCCACTCCTTGCCCAAATCGCTCTCCACTTGTGGTCGTGTTGGCACACTGCCACACTCGGAGACGTGTGTTGAGCGCAATCGATTAGAGCTCGTAATGATAGTGCAACAAACTGAATCATAATAATAATTATATTGCCAGATAATCGATGTATTGCAGCTTGTCAAGTGATATTGTCTGACTGGACATCTACTAGCCTGGTACTGCTGCAAGTGCTTACTTGCCTTGGAGCACCGAGTTTCATCGGTAGAGCTGTTAATCGATTTGATCTTGTTTGCCAACTGCTCTTGATTATTTACTCACACTATCGAAAACACTTACCTTGACATTAATGTTTGTCTGTAAAACAAAAAATAAACAACACTACTATGGGTAGAACTAGAAGAATTGCTACTATCATATCCGTCTATGCTAATGTCCGACCCATAGTTGCAATGTGCTACGATCAATCATCCAATTACTAGATCATATACGATCGACGATCGCTAATGAATCGCCAGCTGTTGTGGCACACGTAATTAAGATGTAATGCGAATCACATAACAGCAAGAACTGACCGAGAAGTCGTGGTGTGGCGAGTGGTTGTATGAGGCAACGCCACTGGTGAACCACCATGGTCGTCGCTACTGCTCCATGGCCATCTTTGCACTTCTTGCACTTTCTTCAGCCAAAATTCTTGCTAGTGTGCGCACTCGATTAGTCTGAGCAGTAATTAGAAAGTAGCAACCAACTGATCACAGACTTATGAATGACTGCCACTGTAAAACGCAACGCTATCATTGCTACTAGGCTTGTGCGCCCGCTATAGCAGAGACGATTGCAGTCTACAACTGGTGATGCTTTTAACTCATCATCAAAATTAAATACTTTTTGACAGATAAAAAGAAAACATGATGCTCGTGTATATCTGAAGAGAGGTGAAGACAATGGCAGTGACAAGTGGAATTGACTGGCCAGGGCGCACGTGATTGATGGCGCGCACACCGCGACACGCAAACTAGCGCTACAATCCAGTGCTGCGTTGGACAATCGAATTTACCTCGGTAAGGTAACAAATATGCTTTATTAAGAACATTAATAAGAGACTCAATGCGAACAATGAGAGTTAGACATTGACAACGGTGCCCGATCGTCAACAATACTGGCAGTGTCACTTGCTCCTGCTGCTGCTGCTGCTACTACTGTTGCTGTATTTATTACTGGTTGTGCTTCTTCGGGCCGAAGTATTGTTGCCTTGTTGCTTGGAAATTTTGGTTACCACTGACTCTTGCACCGGACGAATCTCTTGTACAATTCGTCTATAGGGCTGGATAATTTCTCGAACCTCCTGAATAACTGGACGGATTACTTCATGAACCAAACGATGAGGTTCTTCTTCCGATCTTGACAGCTTGGTTTCAGGCTTAGGTGCTGGAATATGAGTATGTTTCACATTCAGTGGCAGTGACTGTGACTTGTAGTGCACATTAATGGGCTGTGGTGAAGATTGCACTAAAATCGGATTACTCGAACTGCTTAATGCACTCAAAGCTCGAGTTCCGGTCAACGCGCCATTTTGACCGTTGATCGGCGCAATCAATACCAACGCCGCTTGTCCTTCTTTGATGCCATGTTGCCTTAAAAGTTCCTGTAGTGTGATTGTTTCAGCATTTTTCACTACCTGGTCGGCCAAAACCAGTGGCAGTATTAAGAATAAGATGTGTAGCTAGATAATAGACAAGAAAAAGGTAAAGCAACAAGTAGGTATAAGAGGTAGAAAATTACTTTGTTAAACTTACTTTAAACATGATTACGATGGTAAGTAGTAGCGTGGACGTGCACCGCGTGGCACCGACAGCTCTGGCTGGAACACTCTCTGTGTCGACTCCAATTATAGCAGCAGCATCAAAAGGAAGGGCTCCCAATGAGCCAATCGCTTTTATATTAAACACTGCTGGTAGAGACACAGCGATCCTTGTGTAATCTTAGTGATCAGTCTGAATTTGTTATAATTAATAAAGCAAAAGAAAGATGGTTTGGCATGGCCATCCTTGTCCGCGTATTGCTCGCTTGTCTGTGCTTTCTCACAGTCTGCCTGGAGCACTCATCGCCATTCTTCGCGCCTCTGTCTCTTGTCTGTGCTCCTCCCCAGCAACCGAACATGGCAATAGTCATAAAACGATACGGCTCACATTGAAATCGAAATCGCTTTGAAACGATTGGAAGTTACGGTTTGGAGAATGATAAATTGGTTAGATTATTCGTGGTGCGCCAGTCAGCAATCGGAGATGATCAGTGGTGTGGACCAGTGCCACTAGCGTGCACGAGACAATCGCGTCTCGCAGCATCTCCACTCGCTTCATCGCTCCATCGCTCCATCGGCGGCACGTACTGTCTGCAATTGAATTGAGTAATCAGCCAAATCGGTACGCGTCACCTCGATCTCGCTTGTGCCGCGAGCTGCATCGTTCGCAGTACCGGACTAATCGAGTCTAACGCCGCAAATAGCTTCCCTTAGCTTATCTTTACTTGACCTCGACATTCAATTAATTAATTCGATAGATTACCCAAATTTAAAGAACCAGTAGATTGCAATTTTACTCAAGGTCACTTGTTGCTTTTAGTTGCAAATATTTGGTATTGTTCAATGATTATTGTGGATATGTGTTTATGCGTTTTCTCATAGGTGTTAATATCGAGAACACATTTGCGATAATATTTGATTTAATTAATTCAATTAAATCAGATGAGTTCGGACTTTGGGATAACCGCAAACACAAGTAGATACGCATTATAAACGTGACTGATTAATTAAGACAACTTTTGAATACATCAAAAGCATTTTAATAATTCATTAAATTATTAATATAATTTTTGATCAATTAATTAGTGGTTACCGAGAAATTGCTTGGAGTTAATTGTGTATTGTTAAATGCAAATTTGTTCAGAAATCGTTTAAAAATTGCCACAGTGTACTAGATAGTCTAAATCTACACCTAAATATGGAATTAAAAAATTATCTGATAAAATAAGCACAAAATAATTTTCTATAGATTGAGTGAAATCTAATAAAGGTTATGCAAACAAGCATTTGATTTTGGAACACAGATAAAGTTTGATACGAGGGCAAAGTGCCGGTCGTTAACATGGCGCATTCAACGCTAAACTTAAAGCTTATCTCTTCTGGCAACTTGATCCACTGATTGACGATTAACCACACCGCACTAGGTAGACGATCAATCTTGTCTGATCGGATTGGAGCAAACGATGGTCAGGTACGCCTATGTACAACACTGTCTGTGCAGCGAAGAAACACTCGATTCTGTGTAGCACACTCACTTGCAAGACGCGATAGAACTAACCTTGAAAACAAACCTTGATGCAACCGATCACTGTGCACCGCTTCGATTAGATGTGCCTACAATACTCGCGCTACTGTGCCACTCTTAGATTGTCTTTTCGTACCTTGACAACATTGCTTCGAGGGCTACATTTGATAAGCTTTATAGATAAGGTACATATAAAATTCATTCATTGTAGTTTAACTTGATTGTGTAAATAAAATGTTAATATGTGGTTTCTAATAATTCAGAATAATAAAACATATAAATGGAAACATCTGTCAAGTTGTTTAAAAAACAAAAAACCCAGAGGGTAAGTTTAAAGTGCGAAAAAGTAGTAAATCACTAGTTTG
>WURS02471143.1:0-13037 GCA_011762765.2 Rhinocypha anisoptera | reverse complement strand
CACTACGCGTTTCGGCTCACTGAGCCATCATCAGGTACATGACTTTGACCTGAGGTCATGTACCTGATTATGGCTCAGTGAGCCGAAAAGCGTAGTGCATAAATATATAATTTTGTGGAAAACTGCAATCGTTTTATTTCTTTTCAATATATGTTCCTTCCACCACATCAAGCTTGAATCAGTAATTCATATTATTCAGGGATGTTTTGATCTTCAAAAATTTATTTTTTCGGGTGTCTCAAAAAGGACGACAATATTTCACAGACAAAATATGATTATAGGCTTTTAGAGACCTTCTCTTCCTTTTGAAAGGGACTTAGTTCTCTCCTCTGGACGGGATGAATGCTAGAATACTGAACTTCCGCAGTTTTCACATTTCTTCTTGTGTTGTTGGTGCTTAATTATGTTTCAAAAATAGGATGTAGCACCAGAATATATTGTGCTAGAGAGAAAGTTAGAGAGGAAGAGAAAACACGAAAACACGAATTGTGCTTAAAGGGTTGAAGGATTTCAAAGGATGGTGGGCACATGGTTAGCCTTTGAAAGTGATTATTAGTTAAAGTTGAGTGACAAACGCGACGGGGGCATTTTTTAAGTGTCACAATGTCTTTTAAAGTTGTTAAAGTAGTCATAATACATTTTTTGATGCTTGAAAATTCACACTACTAGGTCTAATTGCAGCCCGTTAGACCGTCAGTCAAAAGTCAGTAGAGTTTTCTTGAGCACTGTTTCTGTGCTTACCATTCCATACACCTAGTTACCAAAATGGGAGTTACCAGTTGGGCATGATAGAATACCAAGAAAGATATTGGTAGAGAATATCATTTTCAGGTTTCAGTTACAATCGATCTCTGCCAAAGCATTCAAAAAACAATTAAACGATAATCACTGATCCAATTACTCTACGCGAATTTTTCTTTATAATACAGATTCACACCTCAGTCAAAACATAATTAAATTTAATCCATCATGGACCGAGTAGATCTATGGTTTCATACCTTGATTTTTCATCCTTTTTGACCCCGTGGTCAAGCAAGTCCACATCCACCCCGAGCCAGTTTCCCGGGGCGGCGAATGTTGCTAATCGATGCCCGGTGTCGCGGTCCTAGTTTTGGATTTTGTTTGATGGTATAGCTTTTGCAAGAGGGAGAGTATTTTGACGTTCGATGGCGGAGAAAGATCCATTTCTAAAACATCGCTCCGGCGAGCGTGAATCCGATAACGAGTCCGAGCGTGAGAGAAGTGCGCGCGGGCAAACTAAATCAGTGGAGAGGGAATGAGTCCGAGACGCGGGGTAAAAGATGATGCATTTTTCTATTGTCTATATTTTTTCAAAATAAATAGGTTCAAACATCAATTTTGAAAAAAAAATTAACTTACTTTTTTCTAAAAACAAGAATAAATATTAATTTTATATATAATAATTATAATATTAATAATATTCATTTCTGTATTTTGGCATCACTACTGTCCACCGTATGCATCATCAGGGTAAGCAGTGGAATCAAACCAATCCATTTTGTAAACTTCAAAAATAATGACAAAAAAATAAATCGGCCGAGTCCGTTCTGAAAGCAGCACAGAGGGAGTATGAATAGTACAAGAAGCCTTTAAGGAAGAAATCGATCATCATCTGGTTAGTCCGGCTTGTTACTCGGAAGCCACCTAACTGAAAAACGACGTTCGCATCGAAAGCGATCCCATCCAATCAAATTGAAAAATACCTGATGGAAGAACGATAATCTAATGCGTAGAACTTTTAGGGTTGAACAGGTGAAAGAATAACACCACCTGTAAATCTGAATGCGAGCCAAACTACCATGGATTAAAGCACCACATTACCACATTCATTCATAACAAAGTGTTCAAGGTTTAAAACCCTGTGATCTGCCTTTCTCCACATTGAATAATTTTTTATTTTTGCGTATACCTTAATGTGCTGGCATAGAAATGCTGCATAAAATCTTGACAAACAATTTTTTAATCTGCAAAGTTGCCGATGCAATCCCATTTTGATAATTAGATATTGTTTTAGAACTTATAATGGCTAGCGGCTTATATAATATTTCCTCCTCGCTACGGATAAACGAGAAACGAGTATTCCGAAGAGCCGACGAAAGATAAACATCAGTGTGCTGACACTACAATTGCAATAAGAAGAGAGAAATGATTATTAGACTTAAGGCATAACGGATTAGGGAAAACTTTATTTGAAGGGACCGTGCGTGGAATAAACCACAGAGGTAGACAAGGTTGGCGTACGGGAAGAAATGGGGAAGTTTAAAGTTAGGAAGTACAAATGTATGGAGAATTTGTCGGGTGAAAGGATAGAATAGATAGCTCCTAAATATAAATCATCGGAGTGAAAAATAAGGATGATGAATGATATTTGGAAAATTGATACAGGCGATATTGGGGAATTTATGTTCTCCTCCTGGTTCTTTCCCTATTTGACAATCTCATTCAATCGGTGACCTTATCACATTGGAGGTGACAATCACGCAGATATCTAAACCGGGTATCATGAAATGAGAAAGCAGAAGAGGCAGAAGGATATCATCCCTAAACCTTTCAATCATTCCGGGGCCCTTTCACCAACATACGGGCGTTTATTTTTCTCTTTCTCTCTCGTTTAGCCACTCGACGGATTTATTATTTTTTTGCTTTTTTTAACGCTTCGCATTAGCTCGAAATACGGCGTTCGGAGCCCATACCCCTGGGGGGCGGGGAGGAGTTGCCCATTAAGCTATGGAGGAATGGGGGGAAGGAGATATGGGGGCGGCATTAAACTTTTAAAAATCCTCACGCACTCAAAAACCCTTTTAATCTTTATTTTCGAATGGAACGGGCTGAAGGACACATTGGTAGCGACCCGTGAATGAAGAGACTTGACCCTTTTCAAATCTCTCTCAGAGCGTGGATGTCCCCTTAAGAGCGATCCGAAATCCCTTTGTGGTGACCAGCGCATCCCACCTTTCCTCGACCGCGACCTTATCTCCCGAGGATGCCTTCCCTCGCAGCAAAAGTGTTGGTTCGGAATATCAGTGCGTGTCTCCTTAAAAAAAATCACCAGCATCAATGATTATGGTAATGATGGTAGCAAGTGTGACGCAAACCAATCTACATTAAACGAATACGCTGACACAAATTGTATAAATCTTATGATGAACAATCACTTATACGACGGTTGAAAAGTCATACAAATTTAATAAGAATGCGTAAATGCATTTTTATACTGAATTGTACACTTTTATATTCAAGGGTACTTCAGATATACATAAAAAGAATAATATAATGTTTAACACTATCAGCACTTATGTTTGATGGAATGTATCGAAAAAAGTGCTCTGCGTGAAGAACTGTTGTGACATTTTAATATTTTACTTATTTAACGTTTTAGTGATGAGAATATTTCCGTAGAAAGAGCGCGAGGAGAGAGAGAGAATGAGCCTAACATTTGCTGAATAGCTGAAGCGTACACAGCAAAGTAAGTACAAAAATAGTCCAACAGCCTTAGGTGATCTAAGATATTCCACTAGGGATGAAGTTAAATAACGTTAATTTATGTTTGTAAATTCGTTTCCGTATAGTGTAAGAGATATTTCTTAAGATTATGTGAATATGAGATCTAAAATCTAAAAGTAGAGGTAGCGATGGAACGAAAGGTATGGGAAGGTAAAATTGTGTAACATGTGAAAATTTCTCACTACAATCCTTATTCATTCGAGGAAATTTAGAAAGTTTTGGTTCACAACTTGTGACTATAGGAAGAGGCTGATCGAATCAATTCCATTCATCGATATTTCCTTAAATTATCGTGATAAACAGTTTCATAATTGATAATCCGAGGTTGCCAAATGACCGTTTTGTTCATTATACCGATAATCTGAGGCTCATTAAATATGAGGGATGGGAGCACCCGTAATGTCTTTCCCGTAGAGGCTGCTTGAAAGTGAGGCCGCTGTCAGGCAATTGGTATTTAATATGATAGAGATCGATTTTCCCCACGATAGTTAGAATATTCTCTCCGCATTCTACTCTTGTTGCCTGTTGGAGTAGTTCCCTGAGTAGGATTTACTTGGAATTTACATCGTTAATGTTTATTTTTTAAATAATGTATGTCTGACAGGTATCTTGAGAACTCGTCTATCATATCACCTTCCTTTACCATTTTCAAACCATGTACAAACGCTAATTAGTATGCAGGGCATAATAATGCAAGAAATACCGGTCAGTTGATCTCCTTTTGTTAGAGAGTGGGTACATTGGTTAATATTTTTTTCTCTTCGATTGAACAAGGACTGATTTCCGTGAAAGTGGTTTAGCTTTCCTTTAAAGCGGTCTTTTTTCTGGTGGTCGGCGTGGAAACTTCAAATGGAAAGTGGCGAGTGGGAGGGGGGAGAGGAGGACGTGGGGTGCTTTGTGTCGATGGATGGGTGGGATTCTGAGGCGTGGGAGTGAAGGGATACGGGTTGGGGGCGCAACACTTCTGAAGGCGGCGGCGGGAGTTTCACCGTTTGCCTCCCTCTGCCTCCAATCGAGAGATTAAATTCCGCCGTCCTTTTCCCTGCCTGTTCGGAAAGGGATTCCTGGTCTCATGGAAATCTCCCCCGACCCTCTTCTCCCCCCGGCGAGGAATGGGAGAGAGCAAGCCGAAAATGTCGCTCTGCCTCGCACTGCCAACCCCCTAACCCCTTCCCGGATCCCCCAGTCTACGTCCCTCCTGAAGAGGAATTTCACATTTCGGGGGTAGCATAACTTTCCGTCACCTCTCCTTTCCTTTAGAATATTTTTTCCTATTTTGCACCTATTGGGATAACATTTCCCAATTTCACGATTTGATATTGTAACTCATTCAGCATATTTAGTTCGCACGTGAAGGGACTTTTTCTGCACCGTTCCATCTGGCCCTTTGGTTGTTTTGAAACAAACTTAAGATTATCTTTTGGCGCATATTACTTGATTATATAAAACTTCAAATTTTGTACCATGTTCGATAGCCAGCTATAATTGGCGATGATTGGTGAAAATTTCAAATTGAAATGTTGAGATATAAATAGCTATCATTGCTTGTATCCAATCCGCGTGGGTGCCAGTTACGGCAAGTGATGCCGGCTATTAGTGATGGTGATTGATTAATACTCCCTATTGGAGTTCCGATTTTTCTCTTTATAGCTCTCAGCTAATTATTCAGACTGCTCACAGCTAAATCATTTTATCTCTAGCGAGTAATCGCCCGACATATCGCTGCATGGCTTTCTCTCGTTATCAGGAGCTTACTCCAGAGCGTCATAACTTGACCAGTGGAAAAATCATTGGTATCACCAGTGTAATAATTTGATAATCACTCCAAAATTAATGGAAGGTACCAAGAAAATACATCTCCAAGGTCAGGGTTTTATATTTGTTAATGAGCAATAAATCTTCTCAATCATTCATTGTGCTGTAATGGTCAATATGTAGAAGTTTCTACTGAGAAGTATTTAATCATAATAGGAGCAGATTTAATTTTCAAAGGAAGTATATACATACATAATATTCTGTTACAAAAGCAGATTGGTCTCTCTTTTGATCAAAAGGGCATTACTACAGAGGAAATACTGAAATTTTAACAAATTAATGGATACTTTAGGATTGGAAAAGTGTCAAAAAAATTAATACTTACGGCATCATAGATTTTTTCCATGTCAATAACAGAAAAGCAATTAAAAAACACGGCAATACTATCCATTCTTCAATGTGAAACTTATCCATCCTTAGTACATATACCTCTGAGGTATTGAGATATGATAAAATTATGATTAACGTGTTCCTCATGAAATATAATTCTTGAAGGCGGATATGATATCGAGTTTCACCTATCACTGCTTAGTGACGATCATTGTATATAAAATAAATTTCTCAAACAACCAGTTATTAATCATAGAATCTTTAATTTTTTGCAATAAAAATAATAGCCTTTCTAAACATTTTCCTGCTGTAAAAATATAGAAAAATAATAACATTATGCTAGGAGGTGCAAAGTTAAGTAAGTGATATAAACAAATTCTCACCGAAATAGAGGACCATAACCATTAAATGTCACTCAATGATCTTAATCTCGTTCCTGGTTTAGTTTAAAAAAGAGACTGTATTATAACATATATGTTGAACGATTATTTTTCAAACACCCTGCTGGAAGCAGAAAAAAATTCCCTCCGAAACCAAATAGCTTATCTCTGTAGGTGTGATGAATACATTTATGGGGAATAAAACAATTGACGATACTCAAATAAAATCATATATTCAATAATTTGTGAATTAGCAATCAGAGAATTAAAGATAAAACCCCATACATTCGAGACCGAGGACTGAAAATCCAAGATTTAAAAATTCCGGATGCTCTGTATACAGTGAACATTTTACTGCTCCTAAAATGCATAGGTATAATATTTATGCTTACAATATTACTATAGTGCTTAAAATATTGACGAATGGAGTACAATCTATATTTTTACTGTATCATTCCAAATCACTCGGTTTTATGGTGTGACGGATATGAAGCTTCTAGGAGCGTCGGCGTGGGGTCGAAGGCCAACGTGTCCCCGAGGCAGAGAAGGCAGCCCTCTCCGCCACCTCGAGAGACTCTCGGTTCCCGCGGGGATGAAATGCGAGAGGCACTCGCTAAGGCACCCGCGCAGTCAGCCCCTCCCTCCCGGGCATTATAACTGACGAACTTCATATATCAGCACCGCCGAGGGAGCCGAGTGCGCGGCGTAAAACCGACGTGAGTGGCGTGACAGAAATTTAGTTTATTTGGCCGACACTTTGATCCCCGAGCTCGAGAAATAAATGTGGGAATTTTTGCATGCGACCGGGGGGATGGGGAGGGGAGTGGGGGGGAAGGGCCGTTGGCGAGGGTTCAAATAAATACCCTTGACACCGCTACATTCCTTTCCTCCCAAATGAAAAAAACACCCCCTCCCTCCCCTCGACCCCGAACACCCTCGGCGGGCCATTTCTTATCCTCCAACAAGGGCGCCCACGCCCCCCGACGAGGAATCAACGCGTCACTCTCCCGGCGGGATCTCCCTCCCCCTTGCATTCTTCCCCTCGTCACAGCACACCTTCCCCGCCCCGAGACATTCCAGCCACCCGCCCGCCCGGCCTCCCGATAGTCCAATGACGCCTTCTCCCGCACGCCGGACGACCGACGTGCCCAAGCCTCCCACTCCCCCACAACCCTCTTCCGATTCACCCCCTCCACCCACATCCGCAGGTTATATCGCACGGTGAGCTTCCGAAGAAGGTGCCCGGCCACCACGACGTCGGTCCTCATCGAAAAAGCCTTCCCGCGTTTCAATTAGGACGTCACTGGGAGCGGACGTCTCCGATATCCGCGGCGACGAGTTCGACGTCCCACCATCGACCTCATAATGATCGATAGATCGAGAGAACCTATCGGCTTCGGGAAATTTGAAGATGGATTATCACACACCGAACGTTCGATGACCAATATCAAATACAGACGTGTGCTCGTGTGCATTATTTTGTATTTATGTCGAAAGCGATATCAAAGGGGAATGAAAATAGTATCCCAGAGCACAATTGATTATTTTTATTTTGTGTTGCAATTTCACCCGTACACGCTTATGGGTCTTTCCATGTATTTCTTATTTATTATTTCCTCTTCATACTGGGTACCAATACAATTGAAAATAAATCAACTGTCTAATGAGGCGAAATAAGTATGCATTAATGCAAACTGATACCTTTACCCTAACGAATTATTTCTTTTATTATAGCTTCCACACATCAATACTATAAAAAAATCATTTAATTACCGTTCATAAACGAACTTAGGTGCCAGCAAAGGATATCTCGTGTCGTTGACACCTTCATTAATGGAAAGAAAAATTATGAGTTGCACGTGTACGCCTTGCGCTTATCAACATTTTTGATCAAATATTATTACTAATTCACAAATTGAATTGCGCACGACCTGCCAATACATGCAGAAGGAAAGAAAAAAATAGTAATATTTTTCTTATTCACCCCACCGGCAAAAGAAAAAAATCATGAATAAACAGTTTTAATGACCAGGAGTTGCCACTTTTCTGCCTCAAAAAATATTTATTCAGGACTGTTTTCGATGTATCATCTCTACCTTATTATCAGGTAGAGATGATGAAGTATTACATCTAAACCTTCTGAGAAAATAAAATATTTCTACCAGTGTAATTGTGCCATCTCCTTGTCATTAATAAGTTTGAAACCCACATAACACTCTAAACAACGCAAATCGATGAATGAATACTCCAGATTGCGCGATATTCATGGGTAAAGCATAGATCATCTGAAAATTACTTGTTCTCTGATCCTTGCTGTCATATTTACTATTTATTTATTTTACAATCACCCACAAAAAGCACTAAGAGGCCAATTACAGTGGACACCATTACATCTTTAATAACAAGGACGAAACAAACACATCCATGCTCTAGGTGGAGATAGTAAAATCCGCCTAGTCGGGATTCGATCTGGCAGACGAGGACGTTACCCCGCCGCCACCGAGACCGACGCGGAAATTTCAGAAAGGAAAACAAATGAAACATAAATATTGGCGTTAATATGCAATCGTTCATGAATGATAGCGATTCTTTTGTTTAATTAAAGAATTTACCTTTTTCAATTCAGCATATCAAATAGTTTGAGGCAGGATATCATGACGATATGGCTCAATACTTTTGAACAATACGTTGGTTATTGACAGAATTTCTTCTCTCAATTTTTTTTATACTTTGCCTGTTTCTTATTATCGTATGTCCATTAGCTTTGCATGCTTTTTGAATCCTTTTCTCTTCTGTCAATTCATGTTCTCGTTCAGACATACGTAGGCACCTTAGATCTTCCCAAATACCAGCAATATATCATAACGCACTAAACAATCCCACTACCTCCCTATCCGGCACCGTCCTTGTTTCCTCATCCTAATACACTTTATTCTTGCTTAGGAAATGAGGGCTTTATGTTTTCCACGTCAAAAAGAACAAACATCCTCCGACCAGTTCACAGTGATTCTCTTGATTGGCAGATTGCGTTGACATTATATCCCATTATTCAAGTACGAGTGCTTTGCCCTACAAATGAAATAATGACTTATTTTTTTAATTTTAGGCTTGATGATTTGATTCTCTCAGATTTTAAATATTTTTAAAATTTTAAATATCTGCATCGAATTTATTCCCAGACATTTGAGCAGAATGGTAAAACTTTGAAACAGCGGGGTCACTTTTGCATGGATCGCTCGTATTTGCGAATGATAATCTGAATTCCCTAAAATTTTCAACTAATATTTTATAGATAATTTTAAAGAGGCCCAACCAATACCCGTGCATGCGGAGGACTGGAAGCCGTGTAACTTTTAGCATACGATCAAGGTGGTCCTTAGGGGTAAATATCACGGGACATGAAAGCTTTTTCTTGCTTGAAAGAAGCTTGAAAATATTCAGCACTATTTTCAAACATAGAATGAACGGATGAAAGATACGTTAGATGATGAAATTCAATGTTTACCACAAGTAGTGTACACTTCCGGCATATGTGTACTATCCCTTTCTGCGAGTAAAACCACGAGTGTTCCGTCACAGCCCTGCTAAAATTTCTCTGTAACTTTTACCACATCTATTATCAGGAGAATCACCTCCTTTAAGCGTGGCTGAATCAGTTCCACAAAATTTAAGTTAAAACGGAAACTTTTCTTTCTCTAGTCAATTTTTCTAAAAGTTAGTTTGCTGCTGTATCAAAGAATTTAAGGTTAAATCACTTCCCCAAATCTATATATTCCTAATCTATTTCTTACCTATAAAAACATTGCAAATATAAAATGGGAATTAAGCACCAACATTTCCAAGTGACATATTATTTGAAATCGTCATACTTATCTTTCGAAAAAAAATTCTCTAATATGCCAATGCTTACAATCTATCTATGCTAACCTTCTATCTTCCTGATCACCACTCCTCCATTAAGTTCCATACATAAACTTTCATAATATCCAAGTGATCAATAACTTCCCGATGTTCTTTTATAACTTCAGAAAATCAGTTCATGGCATCCGCAAACAAAGAGCATGATATTCTTCTTCGAAGCTCTCGCATATTATTCGCTCGCTCTCTTTTATTACAGTAATCCACTACCATTTCATCACCGTAAGTATTAAACAGTTGAAGATAAATTATACCCTTGTCTCACTCATCTACTATTTTCAACAACTTTTTTCTTGTGTCCAACGCTTATGCATCAAGTCACACAGGGATTTATCTGCTCTTCCCCCCTAGAACTCTTCCTTCTCTCTCAGTAGCAGCTAAGAGGGAAATGAATAAAAAGCAGAAGTTTCCGCAAGTGTGATTTTTTTTCATATCTAGAAATATAATGTATTTATTATATAAAAATCTCTCCACTGTTTTACCAGTAGCTCACGTGTTACCATATTTAATCTGTGCCCAAAGTTCAGTGAGACGTACACTACCCAAAATTTACTGACTGACCCTTAAGTGTCATCAATTGAGTCTTTAATATTCATGATAAACTTCAGACTAACTTCGTGCACTGATACTTCAAAAATGGGTTGGGAAGTGCGAGTTCTATACCTTTTTAAGTTAAAACGAATACAGGGATATCTCTGAATATGTTTACTGGATTCCTTTTCGATTAAATAATGAGTTCATTAAAAATTTAACAGGTATTATGCATCGGACAAAAAAACTCTATAAAAAATTTAAAGTGAAAATGGAATTAAAAATAAATACGATTTCATATTCAAAATTGGATGTTCATAAATATCATCCAAACGCATCACTCAAGACAAAGTATCTAAAATGGAATGGACGTTAGTGGAACATGGAAATAAAGATAAGAATTCCATTAGCTTTACTCCTTCATTCGGGTACTAAAACAGTGTTCTTGACATTTTCAGTAGCCGTATCTTGATTTATTCTTAAAGCGCTTGTGAAGCCTCTTCCAAGGTAGGAAAGCAGTCAGGAGCGGTCGACATATGGGCGAGAGGAGGAAATTCGAGTTTTGGACCCTCTTTCGGGAAATGTAAGTCGAAACCTTCGAGGGAACCCTTTGAGTGAAGCACTTTCTCGCGGCGATTCTGGTTTGTTTATCTTTTTTTTCGACGTTTCCTCGTTTATTCGCCTTTAAATCCAGCGAAAGGGGGTTGATCCGCGAAAAGTCTACCGTCACACCACGAATGGCAACTCACTTGCTCCATTTCCGAACGAGTGCTTTTCGAGTTCTCGAAATATATATATATATTTTTTTTTCTGCCAAACAGAGAAACATTTCCACGGGATAGGAAGCGAGCCGGAGCGAAAGCGCCAACGTCCTCGTGAATAATAATATTTCGCGCGCTGGCGTCCTTTTATGTGCTCACGGCTTTCCCTCCATGAAAGGATAGAATACGACATGACTAGAAACGTGTTGCTGTGGAAATTACTTTCCTAGTTATCACCATAATATTCCGAGGTCTCTTAATGTTCTGAAGTTCTAACCTTCCACTCTAGTATAAGGTTTGATTAAACAACTTCTATGTCGTAATAAAAATATTTTCCTTACGAAAAATTTGCTTAGAGATTCTGAGTAGATTCAATAGTTAACTCTTTCTAACTCGTTAACTCTCTTACTTTTAAAATACATAGCAGCAAGCTTTGATATGATAAGGTTGATTCAGGATCTAGCAATAAGAAGAAAGAGGTAGTAGAAGAATAGCGAATAATAGAAGATGCGAAACTAAAAAATGAGCAATAAGAATAAATATTATGGTTTATAAAGTCAATTTCAGCATTTAGAAGAAAATAAAGAAGACCAAAGAGATGATAAAAGTACCTAGAACACTCGTATAAGATTTAATTTATATAGATTAGTATGCTGTGTGCGGATGCAAAATAAGTGCGCAAAAGAATAAATGTTGTGGATGACAATAGATATAAAATGAATACTAATCAAATAGTACGCTATCAGAGCGAAGTACAAAAACTATCGAAGGTACAGATTAGCTGGTTGGGGAATTTAACCACTTCTCGAAGAGCTCGTGGTAATTCAGTGGGTAGAGCGCTTTGTTACTGAAGGGCAGATTTTCAAGTCCTTGACACCTCCAACTGTGTCCAAGCTTATGATTAATATTTTCCTCACCTATCTAACCAAACTTAGGATTAAATACAACGGATTTTTTATGCGGAGATCATCAGTGGTGGAAAAATAAAGATGACAACAAGCAGAATAGTCCATTCTAAAACTGCTTTATACCAGAAATAATAAATACTTAGGTTATAAAATATACAAGAAATTTGAGCGTGGTCAATGGCATGAGAAGCATGATAAATTTGACACCATCGTAAGTTAAGGAAAGTAATCACTCGCAGAGAGTCTTTTCCATCGGCAATTGTGCATCACCATTTTGATGAAATTAACTTAGTCTAGCCGGAAAGGAATGTAAATGGTACGAGCTTGGAAGATATAAAAACCAGTATAAATGTTTTCAAATGTAGAATCAAAAGGTAAAACAAAGTATAGCAAAGATTACACCTCAAGAAAGCAAGCCACTTTTAGCGACTTATAAGGATAACTTAAAATTTACGAAGGTATGATTTGAGCTAGTAAAATTATCTTATTATCAAAGCATTTAATCTTCATTTCAAAGATGCCCCCCTCTAAGGAATTGCATATTTCGTTTCCAAGAGAGTCAAAAAGCTTCTACTTACTGAAAATATCCCTTGAAATGAAAACGTTTTCTTTGGAATTTCAAAACCCATTAAACATGAATGTTCCTTCTAAGAATCAAGCCTTCTACAAATCTATTTTTAAAAAATATAAAATTCTGAATCAAAAAAAGGAAATACATTTCCTCAATTTTATGAAATGAAAACAGGTTCTGATAGATGACTACAGGATATACTTACTTTACATATATGTGTGTATATATTATATATATATATTTAATTATATAATATATATGATAAAACACGCCAGAGGCGGTAAATATTATCTGGGAT
>WURS02471132.1:0-13037 GCA_011762765.2 Rhinocypha anisoptera | reverse complement strand
GAGAGAGAGAGAGAGAGAGAGAGAGAGAGAGAGAGAGAGAGAGAGAGAGAGAAAGACAGAGAGAGAGAGAGAGAGAGGTAAAGAGGAAAAGTGAGTAAAGTGTTAAATCCGTTTTTGGTGTGGCCTAATTGGGTGAGGTCACTTGTGTAAAGTGAGACATCAATATCTAGAGTTACGGATATATGTTATATCTGGACAAACGTTTTGGCCTATTCTTCTTTTTAGATATGTTAATATTATTAGTGGTTTTGAGATAGGACTTGATGATGAACCAACTGTAAAGTGAAACCTACTCAAATTGTAAATAATTGGTGGGGAATGTTTGGTGAGTGTTCAAGTTGTGTTTCCAAAACTAAGAAAAGTAGACATTAAGTAATGATACAAATAAAAATATAATTGACTTTAACAATATTTTTTTCACATATGTTTTGATAAATACATGAAACTTGTAATTTTTAAAAATAAAATAACAAAGTTAAAATATTAATTAAATTGTATAATTTTGTTCACTATTGTAATTTAAAACTTAATGAAATGTTTAGTGCAGTTAAATTTTGATAGCATTAAATCTACAAATTACATCAAATCAAACAAATCTACTAAATCAATATGAGCGAACAACTCATCTTTGTGGCCAATGGCAAAATCGGTTGTGAGTGCTAAAACATTGAGAAAATGATGGTCCTAGCTCGTGATAGATTTTTTGACTTGAAATACTCACTCAAATTATGTAATAAAACTCTGATAAACATGTCCACGGAGAAAAGTAAGAACTTACTTCAAAACACTATTATGACCTATTGAAACCGTTGTGGTAATGCGGGAAAATTAATTGACCTATGTGACTCTCATCCTATTGTATATAACCACATGACAAAATGTACTACTCGACCTTGCCCCTACTAACTAAATAAGTAATTTATTTTTTAAAAAAAGGTTTTAATTTTTAATATAACTTATATTTGAAATTAAATTAAATTCCAAAATTTAATTAAAAAATGATATTTTCTTATGTGAAAAAAATGAAACAAGTTTTTAAGCAGAAAAATTGATTAATTATGTTTTGAAAACAGTGGATGAAATTAATGTTCAATTCAATATTTTGTCTCCCATTGTCGTTGAGTTAATGAGGTTTTGAAAAATCGTTTTATTTTATCCTTATCTTCGCAATTGATCCACAATTCCTATAGTGTAGAATTATATTTATATATCATTTGATTACAATTCTTTCTTGAAGAATGTGTGTGTGTGTGTGCGATTAATCAAACTGTTATTTTCTATGTGTGTATATAAGTGCGTGCGTGTTTTCAGTGGTAAAAATTCTTGACAAAAACGAAAAGCAAAAAAGTGCATAAGAATAAGAGTGAAAAAGAATTTGTGTCTAGAGAATTGTTTTTGTGTCCCAGACTTTGTAGGTTCTATTACTACACGCATCGCGTAACACAGTAAAGAAGTGGTTTATAGGGAGTTAGTGAGAGAGAGAGAGAGAGAGAGAGAGAGAGAGAGAGAAAGAGAGAAGATTGATGAGATTGTATTCGAAAAAAGCGAAGATTTCTATTTTCTCAATCCCTCAATTTCTTTTCATGGTCTTTTCCTACACAATATCAAATCAAATTGAAATGAATCGCACCAGGAATTCTTTATTTTTGTGTTATATGACTATTCAAAGTTTGGACTTGAGTTGTATTTCTTAGAGAGTAAAAAAGATATATAAAAATATATGTATTATCTAAAGAAAAGCATGCATCTGTGTGAGATGCGGCTAAACATTATCAATGGCAATTCAAATGGATCAGTGGTCATCTTAAAAAAAAATATGAAAAATAAATGCTGAGTATAATTTCACACTTGATGTAACAAAATGAGATTGAACTTCACAAAACGCTTGTGAGCGAGTTAATAATAAAAGTGATAAAAAATTGTGATAGAAGAAGCAAATAAATCAATCCAAAGTAAGTTACAATTTTTTATGAAAATTAAAATAATAAACGAAATTACTAAAAGATAAATTTAAAAATTGTGGATGTAAAAATAGTCTACTTTCACTTACACTGTCTTACACACATATAAAACTGTCATAAGACGGCACACTTTTATCATAATTTTATCTTGCGCATTTTATCCCATCGTTTTTATAATATTAAATTTAGCATAACAAAAAATATAATCGAAAAAAATAATAATATAAAAAAATAATAGAGATGCGACCAATTGGCATTGACTCAAATTAAATTGGTTTACTGAAATTGCCAAAATCGATTGACCGTTATACTTGCAGAATGAGAGAGAAAAAGAGAGAAAGAAAGAGAGAGAGAGAGAGAGAGAAAGAGAGAGAGAGAGAGAAAGAGAGAGAGAGAGATAGTTGAGTCACATATGTATGCTTCACGAATTCGATTGCCGATTTGGATCGGTGTCAAAACTCGGTGGCGCCAAAACTGGGCGCCACCGATGGTTCGATATCGTTCATACCATGAACATTGCTCAACACTTATTCTAACTCTTTTCTCTTTCTATTGTTTTAGTTTATCTTTCTCCTTTTTCTCTCTTTCACTCACTCACTCACTATGCATCTCAAGTAGCAAGGCTAAACTTCGGAAACTTTTAACACATCAAAAGTGTTTCTGTATGGACACACAAATGAAATCCGTCGGTAAACGCCTTGTGAGTAGTATGGTTGGTGGTTCAAAGTCAAAGTCACAAACTTGTCAGTGATCGTGTCGATTACCCGAACATGTTCAAACAGTTGAGTCTCTCTCTCTCTCTTTTACTAAGAATTAGAGTGTTGTAATCGAGTGTGGCTGATTGATCGCAAGCGATGCCATCGATCGATTTGACGCCATTCGTAGCACAATGTGCCGTGCTCAATGGGTGCGGAGTGTGACACCCTGGCATGCACGATGTCAGTGAGAGAGAAAGAGAGAGAGAGAGAGAGAGAGAGAGAGAGAGAAAGAGAGAGTCTAGTGCCAATAGCCTGAGATGCTAATCCTCATCTCATTTTCTTTACTCTCCATTTTTTACACACACACACACACACATACAAAGTCACTCTAATAATCAGTCGAAAATGTTGTATTACGTATTACTTCACGCACGTGCTTTGGACACATTTCGGAACCACCCAATTTCTTTTTTGCACTGAATATAAGTCCAATAAGTATGTTTTTTAGCCAAAAATGTGTGTATGCTCTTAATTCATGGATTAGCTAAATTGATGATTATAATCGTTGTTCAGCCAATCTCACTGACCTTTAGTCAAGTTAATCATTTAAATTTTATTTAAACATTTTTTATTTAGAAATTATTAATCGAATTTTATTATTTTGAATAATCAAATCTCAATTATTTATATTATAATACTAAAAGTATAAAACAGTAACATATTAGAAATAAAGATTTTATTTGAAACTAAAATTCATAAAACTAAAAAATAGTTATTGAAAATTAAACTTTGTAACACGTTTAATATTTTTTCACAATTTTAATATAAAAATTTTAATATTTTAAGTGTTTTTTTAATCTAGTCAAAAATGATTCGGCAACTTTTATGCATTAATTAAAGGAAAACAATGTATTGAATCTCAACATCTTGATCAATTTCAAGTTGACCTTTGGTGCACTACATTTCATGTTCAATGTTTTCTTCCTATTATTCGTAGTCGAAATGACTAAATTCTATCATGTTTAACGCTTCAAGAATTCTACATTATGGTAATAATAATAATAATACTCGTTTTTGGTAGAGCAACAATAAAAATTCATAAATCATGTGTCAATACTATTATTTAAAAAATTTGAAATATATCTTGAAATTATCCTAATTATGATCTTTTGTGTGTCTGTGTGATTTATCAGTAGAGGCATTATAAAAGGAAGAAAAAGAGAAACGGGGAAAAAGACATTAATTTACTAATCAAAATTTCAATGAACAGTCTTCGTTTCCGAATTTTATGATTAATTGGTGTAATTAATTTTTGAGTATTGCAAAATCAAAATTTTTATATATATGGGAAAAAGTTAAATATTTCTACAAATAAAATTTCCCTTATCATAAAGAAACGTTTGCGAAATCCAACTTGAACTAATTTGAGGTATCTTCTTCAAATTTAAGTCAAAAGGCATTTATATTAAATTAATTTTTATAGTTTGTATCAGGAATGTTAGTTGGGAAACAAAAGTTAATTACTTTGATTGGTGCAATCTATATGGTCAAATTGCCTTGTATAATTGACTAACTTATCTAATACCATTAGGTCTCAATTATTATCAAAACGATCAATTAGTCTTGATTTTGGCGCGTAAATCTCGTTTAAAACAATTTTACGTTCTCTCTTCCTCTCTCAAAGGCTAATTTCATGAATCAACCATGTAAATCATGGTGGATTACAATGATCTTTGTTGTGTGATCAGTGAATGATGACAAATAAAATGACAGTCATTTCTTTTTAATGGAACGAATGATCAATTTAAAATAAAAACTATTAAAAGAGCAAAAAAACTAAAATATTGTCGATATTCAAAAGCAAATAAAAAAATAAATAAACAAGTATAAATAAAATAAAAATTTTTACAAATGAACCGACGCTTTAGCAATTCCAAATCAAATTGACAGAGAATTCGAAGATTTTTGCAAAAAAATTCAAACCGAATTGGAATAAAATTCGAATAATAACACAGAAAGTTAGATTTGAATTGATTAAAAATTCGAATTATAACACAGAAAGTTAGATTCAAATCGGTAACATATTCGAATCACAACAACAAAAATTGAATTTGAATCGGTTAAACATAGTGGAAGTAGCGTAACTCTCACAGTACAAAAACGTTAGTGGCAGAATACCAAAAAATGACAGAACATTGAACATAGAAAACCACGTCCATATTATTCATTAATATATAGAAAAAATATTAATTAATAAGTCTAGAATTATTTTTTAATAAACTAAACATATAAAATATATTAAAAATTACAAAAGTTGTAACCTATTTAGTTGTTGATATTGAAAAGAGTTTATACTGATTTGAATCGAAACCTTATACCCAAATGCCATTGACCATGTACATTGACCATGTTTCACTATATCCACGCACACAAACGTCTAATCTAACCGATGGTGTCACACATGCACGCATAGGTTAATTATGATACATATCATTAATTAATTAATTATAAGACAGACAGGGGAAAACAAAAGCACGCACTTGTGCACGATTATCGTTATTATCTTCATCATCGGGGGCTACTGTGTTTTGGGTGAGATGATGAAGAAATTGAGGGAGGGAGGGAAGGTTAGAAAGAGAGAGAGAGAGAGAGAGAGAGAGCAAAAGCGCGTACTCTATTGTTTTAAGAGCAATGTCGATGCCAATCATCGGAAGGTGCTTCGATGAAGGGGAGGAAGTGTGCGTGACAATTCGATGCGCTTTGGTGTTTTGGATCTTTCTCTCTCTCTCCCTCCCTCTCTCTCTTTCTCTCTCTCTCTCTCTCTCTCTCTCTCTCTCTCTTTCTCTCTCTCTTCACACACACACACACTACTTATTGCGTAATTACGCGCCATCGAAGGTGATCATCGGAAGATAAGCTGATGCTGGCACCAAACCATTCTCTTTATTTTCAATATAGCTTATATTGCTATTAAAACCTAATAGGCTAGTAGTTGGTTTCCAGCATCGTTTTGACTCTAACAAGGAAAAACAAAAGATTCTAAGAGAGAAAGAGAGGGAGAGCAGGAAAGATCAAAAGAGAAAGAAAAGAGTCTTAAACACGAAACCGAGATTGAAGAGGTTTGAATGTGTGCGGTAGTAAAAATTGAGTCAAGTAGTAGATGAAAGGAGAGAGAGATAGAGTACAAGAGAGTGAACTTGTTCTCGGAAAATGTCGACAAAGCACACAGCTCCCGATTCAAGACACACTTCACTCTTACTCTCAATCTCTCACACGCACACTACTACTACTCTCACTTGGCCAACTGGGTAGACATTTCGTGAGTGGTCTATGCTAGATGCTTGATATCACTCAGTGCTGAGCGATATTAAACCTTTTCGATGAAGAGAGAAACAGAATGAGAGAACGAGATCATATGAGAGTTCTCTTTCTCCTTCTCTCTCACTCTCACCTACTCTCTGATTTGGTTTATTGAGCATCGATCCGATCAGGCATCGATCTCCCCCCTCTCTTGTCGTGTGCATATACTACTCTCACTTTTAATATTCTCCTAGTTGTCTCTCTCACTCTCTTTTGATCACTCTCACTTTCATCGTTTCACTATAAGTGAACGTGTGGTGCGTTAAGTAGAAGTCATTTGCGTGTCAGACTCACAACGCAGTCTTCATCATCATCATCAACATCAACATCTATTTTTTTTGGTTTGCATGATTCGCCTAAATCACATTCATATACAATAACCATCTCGCCAAAGTGGGCTCGGACATTTCATATTTCATATATATTAGCATAACTACCTTCCAATGAAGTGAATATCTGGACTTGATACCAGGACTTGGAATACTCTTCGTCTCTCTCTCTCTCTCTCTCAACTCCCAGTCGATCTTTCACTCTCACTTCAGTGTTGTTTGTCTTGTCGTGCTCAATCAAACACCATCGGACAGTATTGTCCCGTTCTGTTCCTGCTTTCCTTCCATCACTCCCTCACTCTCTCTCTCTCTCTCTCTCTCTCTCTCTCTCTCTCACTTACTCTCACTCTCAGTGTCACAAAGTGAAGCATATTGCAGTGGTGATCACCATCGTCGTCGCCACTCGATTACGCGAACCAGCTCATTTTGCGCACTTCTCCTTATTTTCACTTTCAATCACTCCCTCTCTCTCTTTCACTTTATTTGACTTGACTGGCACTTTTTTCTTTTCTTTTCTTAAACGTGAATTTGTCCGGCCGGTGTCACATTGCACACCCAATTACTTTATCATAATCGACACACACAAACTCACTCTTTTATATTGTGCCTCCTTTTTCAAGACGGTTTTTTCAAAACAATTTTAATTTCATCTCTCTTTTTCTCTCTTCTCTTGTATGTAAGTGAAAAAACAGCAAATATTTCTTTATATATTTAACAATTTACACTCTCCCACTTTTTCTCTTACTTACTCACTCTATCTCTCTCTCTCTCTCTCTCTCTCTCTCTCTCTATCTCTCTTTTCCCCTTATACTTGACGTAATTTAATTTGTATGAAAAAAGTATTTAGTGAAAAAATAGACGGAATTGGGAAAACGTAAAAAACATCAACTTTTCGATTTTGCCGTCACCGTGTGCCGGGTGTCAAGTTGACGTTTTTTAAGTTTGTATTTTTCTTATTATTTCTCTTTCTCCAAAGTTCAAGTTTCTAATAAACCGTTTTTTGTTACAATTTTTCCAGACCCATTTTTGAGACAGCACTTTTTCTGGTAACCTTCAATATAACATTGTCACGGTTAACAAAAAATAGGATACAATTTTACAGGTGAAATTGACTTATTTTTATTTTTTATTTAATACTATTTTTGTTATATATTTCCATGTAAATTTTACAATATTGCTGCTTAGTTTAGAAACTATTCAATTTTTTGAACTTAAAATTATCCTTCAATCAACAATGGAACAAGGTTTATTTGGATTTCTAGGTAAGTTTTAATTAATTTTAATTATTAAAATAAATCTAATTCAATTAATTAAATTTACAATTAAAATCATATTTAATTAATATGGTTTGTATAGTAGTTTGGGCGGCGGTAAGTGTTTTGGTAGCCCAAGTTCACACGGAACGCATTGAGTTTGGCGCACGTCTTTCACGGCGTAAAGTGGATTCTCACACTTTGAGTGGTGCTTCATCAACAACGACAACCCAAACCACTACAGTAGCTCCACAAGTTACCTCACAAATAGAATCAACGAGCAATGTTTCCAACGTGTCTGCCAGTGGATCAAGTGGTTCGATCATTCGATCAAATCGATTTGTCAATCGATCAGAGGTGTTCACCGTAGACCTACAACCCGAGGGTAGTTATATCAGTGAACTGCAATATCAACCACCCATACGTCCACAGGTAAGTTTTCCCATTGTCTTACTTCATTACCTAGGTGCTACAAAATTGCTTATTAGCCGCTAATGAAATTTAAGCGGCTAGATTTCCATAGACTTTATATTAAAATTAACGCTAATTGCAATAAACCAGCCAAAATTTTAGCCGCTTATTTTCTGATTTTAGCCATTTAAGCGCTTTTGTGACACTAGGGTATTTTTTGTCAGTAATATATTTAAGTGCACTATATCTATAGCAAAAAAATATATTGTGGGTTAACTACAATTAAACACATTCAATATTTTAACTCAACTTAACACACTAATACTTTGAATTAGTCAATATAATAAAATTAATATAATAAACATGTTATGTTTTGAGTGAAAAATTATAACAGTACATCGGGATTACTTGCTCATTAAACAGTGAACAAATATACTTACAAAGTTATGCATAAATTTTATTGTAACATAATTAATAGATCACTTATTACTTTGCACACGCTCTCTCGTTTGCTTGCACGATCCATTGAATAAGTAATTTGAAGATAATTAATAGAAAACAAAAAAATCGCACTAATTAGCTTTAATTGAGTCATAAAGTTAAGTTATTGATGAGTGTGCATATACAATTTTCCTTTTTCATAGACTTAATTTTTATTATCTTTTCTAAAAGTGAGTTCCGAAATTACGTATATTTTAAAAATATATAAAAAGTCAAATAAGTATTCAAACCAACTATTTTTATTTTATTATTTAAAAAAATTACACAAAAACCACAATTTAGGATTGGGTATAATTTATGTACAAAAGATTAGTTTTATTTAATCTGAAATTGAAAATATTAATTTATTTTCAAGTGGATCAAATGAAGCATCGATTCTTGTCAAGTGTTTAGATTGAATTCATTCATATGAACTTAATAGCTACTTCAAAAGAATTTATTTACCAATTCACTATATTTCAAGTATACTGATTTAAATTTAAAGTAGTTCTTGAAAATTTAATCTCTAATAAATATACTCAAGTACAGTAAACACTCCAAGACATTGTTATTGAAGCAAAAAAGGCTATAAAGTAATTTTATTTAGTAGCTTTCTATTTTGTCACTCTAACAACGCATAAGTATGAGATAAAACTGTACTTTTTAGGTTAAAGAATTTGTATTTTGACAATTGAAAAAATGAAAAACTTATTCAATATACACTATTGCATCAGGTTTTTTGTTTATTTTTAATCAATCTTAAAGCTTTTAATTTTTTAAAATACAATATAGTTTTTCTATTATTTTATCAATTCCTTTATGAACCTCTATTCTCTACTATTTCTCTGTTAATAATGTATTGAAAATTAAAATCTCGATAAAATAAAAAAATGCGTCTATGTAAATGCATTTATTCAAAAATCATTATTAAAAATTTTACTACCAAACGATTATGAAATAAAGAGTAAAGAAGAAAATAAATAAAAAATTAAAATAAAATGAAAAATAAGTGATAAATGATGTTGAAGACGGTTGGTGAATCTCTAATGGATTGGGCCATTAAGTATATTAAAGAAAAGAAGATAAAGTTAGAAAAAAGTGTAAAAATTAGCAAAAGTTATATAAAAAGTTATCCAGAACTCAGAAACACGCATTAATTTAATTTTAAAACTATCATATGTTAATTGATTTTAAAAAACCCATTTTCTAATTTGTTTTGTTAAAAGTAAGATTTTAAAGAAAAACTAAAAATTATTCAGTCTAAAAATGTGTAATCTACTTTGAAAATTTAAGGATTTGATTTGGAAGTGGTGCTAGGTATAATAACTTTTGTTAAATTAGTAAAATTATTTTTAGTTTTTTTTGATAATACTAAATTCATAATTTAACTGAGAATGCATTAGACATATTGGAATTTGGAATCTTATGTCATTAAACATTTATAAGTAAATAAAGGACTGTGATGGAATAAGTAATAAATGAGGAAGAAAAAGGACTGAGAGTGAGAGAGAGAGAGAGAGAGAGAGAGAACAAAACCATAAGAAAGCCAAAAATAGCCAGTTATATTCCTTTTGCAATGATCATCATCACCCACCAATGGTTTTTTCCATTAAATAAAAGAACGCCAAGTCAGTGTTAGTGATGATGATTGAATTGACCAAGACAATAGATCGATCGACATCTTACACCTTGGTGGTCTTTCATTACCTGAAAGCACCTTTTCTTTCTCTCTTTCTCTCTCTCTCTTTCTCTCTCTCTCTTTCTATCACTTCCGACACTCTCATTAAGTGTTACCATATTTATACTTTTCCTCTCTCTCTCGCTTCTATCTTCTACCACCTTTCAATATTTTTTTCTAGACTAGACCTAACATTGACACATTCTGATTCACATTGATCTTGCTCTTGTTCACCAATTTTGTCAAATCATGCCGGATCAAGTCAGATAACATTTGTTATGTCTAGACATTATATCTTGTATTCATTGTTTAAACCACGTGTCTTTGCACACTCATCGTTCATTGTTTATTATCATCCATGAGTCATAAACTAATCTAAAATGTGAATAACTTAAACTAAACTTATTTTAATTATTTTTATTATTAATTTACAAAAACATCAATTTTTAAAAAAATGTCTAACATTAACATTAACTTTGTATAAGTCTTTATATAACGAAAAATTTTAATTTAGTCATCATTGAAGTCTTCCCGCGCAGGTTCGAATCCTGCTGACTTGTCGTATCTTCAGTAATATACAGGTCTTAATCTTAAATCTAGAAACTATAAAGAAGTTTACTTAGCTTTAGACCAGAGTAGGATTATCCAGATAGAGACAAAAGTCAATTTAATAAAGCAATTCAAGTTTGACAATAGAAGATAGACCCATTTTGGGTGGGATAGAATAGGCATCAATCAGGCTCATTTGCCTTAGGATTCCATTCCTAGTGAATAGGGTCCGTGTTGCACAGAGAAAGCGACCAAGAAGCAACTTTAGCAATGCTTAAGTACGAAGTCACATTAACATCTGAATCTTTAAACCAATCATTGTTTACTCAACTTTCTAAAATTAATTATCTAATATAATCACACTCATTTCCAACTCAACTTTAAACACTTAACATTAGCAAAACTTATTGGAAAGTAAGGTAGATCTCACATCTTTCCCCTCAAATACGTTAGGTTCAGTGTCTGAGTATCTTAAACTGATAGGGAAATATTATTTAGATTCCACATATATAATGAAAACAATTGTTAAATTTTGCCTAGATTGTGCCACACATCCCAGCAAATTCAATGCGACAGCCACTGTTGTTGGATCGAGACACGGCACTAGCAAAATGGGCTTACCTGCCACCACTGAGTGCCGCTCTGCCCATGGCTCAACTCAGCCATCACCAAGCAACCAGTCTGGTGAAGAAAACTGGTGGTGCCATCGAGGGACTGGTGAATGGCGGTTTCAACCAGTACAGCCAGAATCTGGTTACATCCGAACCAGTGGTGCCCTCTGGTGACCCCTTGCAAAACACTGTGGCCAAATTGTTGGTCAACAGTGGCGATGCGCACTGGCGACTTGGACATCATCACCACCAGGTACAAGTTATACGTTATTTTTATGATTGAAAATTGAAATTAGATCTATAGATTGTCTTTTTATCAGTTTGTAGTGTAAAAAGGATTCAAAACAATGGATATTTGCCAAAAAAACTAATTAGTTGTATTATAAATGAATTAGTATTAGTGTTTGAATTCTTGTTTTGGTAAAAACCAAAACTTTAGAATCAAATTCGGGATAGTTAAAAATATTTGGCGGCTTTCAAATTATCATTTTTAATTTGAAATATTCTGAACTTTCGAATGACATAAAGAATATTAGAGAATTCTTTTTACCAAAATTTAGGCTAAAAATATAGCTTTTTTGATATCACTCTTAATACTCGGTTGGTTTTTAGAGGTAGCTTTTGACCCAAAGCATTTTTTGACAATTTTTAAAAATAACCTTTAACAAAAAAATTCTGAATTTTTTATAGTTTTAAAAAATTAAATAAATTTGTGAATTAAAAAAATAAGCTAAAAATAAGCTATAAAATAGTTTCTAATGGTAAAAAACACAATCTATCCGAGTGTTAAGCAGCTTTAAAAGTTAATTCAATTTTTACACTAAAAATTAAAATTTGTGAACCAGAGCACTGTTCAAGTGGAGGAACATGATCACCGAGTATACACTGAACACGGCACAGTAAAATCTCACCACCAGGAGAACTATGACCACGTTCCAGTGATTTACACCCCAGCAATGCATTCAACCTACCCGCCAGTGGCCGAGATGGACCATTCGGAAGGTATTCCGAATATTCCAGGAAAACCGTGGAAGGATTATCCAATGTTTAGTAGCGTGCCTCACACCTCCTTCAAGTGCCCTCACCATGGATACTATGCCGATGTCGAAGCTGGCTGTCAGGTAAGTTACATCAATATAAATCTATTAAACAATCTTCGTGAACCAATGACTATTTGATAAGAGATAGCTAACATAATAGGTTGCAGTTTAAATAAATTAAAAGTGTTGAACAAAAATAAAGGAACTTTTGTGCAACTACGATTTTGCAAAAAACCTTGCCGGACTTCCATAGAAAAGTGGCTTCAGAGTAAATTCTAAAAATCAATTTTTTGGCTAAATCAAATATAATTTATAGTAGAAAGTTTTAAGAAGTGTTTTGAAAAATAAGAATTAGATAAAGTAATGAAATTTTTAATAGATTGAATAACTTTTTTTGGTGAAAAATAACTTAAAATCGTTTATTTTACACTATAGTGAATTTTGGATAATGATAAAACCATTATCAATTTGGCAATGTTGTCTCAGCAATGGCAGCTTGAATTGTTTTTTTAAATAAACAAAAGTACCTAATTAATAACAATAATAACGTTAAAAACTTCAGCCTTTTAATAACACAAAATTGGTTTAAGTAGGGATCTCAGCTTAATCCAATCGAAAATCGAATTGGAAGAAAAACAACACTTTAGAACCAATTATGAAGTTACTT